>JAVKPL010014902.1:0-92485 GCA_032173675.1 Gastrolobium villosum | reverse complement strand
TACGAAAGGATGGGGCAATTATAGAACCGTCATAGAGCAGAATATTCCCGAGCCGACCTGCAATTGCATACCTTGATGGGGGTACAGTGCCCGAAGAAAAAGCTGCGGCCAGAAAACTCATCCGGGATGCCGCATCATATACCTTGTTTGAGGGGCAGTTGTATAAAAAAGGGATCTCAACTCCCCTACTCAAATGTGTCAACTCAGATAGAGCACAGTACGTGTTGTCCGAAATACATGAAGGGGTTAACGGCCAGCATGTCGGTGGGAAAGCCTTGGCTCGGAAGGCACTTCGTGCCGGATACTTTTGGCCATCCATGGCAAAGGATGCAAAGGATCACGTACAACGATGTAACGAATGCCAGAGACACGGTAAAAACCTCTTGGCCCCACCTGAGGAGCTGAACTTTATTACGGCTCCATGGCCGTTCTACAAGTGGGGAATGGACATTCTGGGGCCGTTTACGGCAGCAGAGGGTCAGCTTAAGTGGCTGATAGTAGCCATTGATTACTTCACCAAGTGGATCGAGGCAGAGCCAATTGCTTCTATCACCTCGGCCCGTATACAGCGTTTTTTAGAAAGAAATGTAATATGCCGTTTTGGTATCCCGGCGGAAATTGTAACGGATAACGGTACCCAGTTCACTAGCAAAGGGTTTCAACACCTCATGACCGGATTCCACATCCGGCACAGATTTGCCTCGGTGGAACACCCTCAGACTAATGGGCAGGCTGAAGCAGCTAACAAGGTTATAGTTGAAGGCTTACGCCGACGTATGGAGCAATCCGCTAAAGGTAAGTGGGTAGAAGAGCTCTACTACGTGCTTTGGGGGTACAGAACCACGGTTCAAACCTCGGTGGGCGAATCTCCCTTCAAACTCACATATGGATGTGAGGCCATGATCCCAGTGGAGTTAGGGGAACCATCTTGGAGAAGAGTCCAAACTCTTACACAAACAGAGAAGGATAATAATGACAAAGTGGCGGTTGAGCTTGACCTAATAGAAGAAATCCGAACTATGGCGCACTGCAGAAACTACGCGGCCAAACAACTGGTGGCTAACCGGTTCAATAAAAAGGTGCGACCTCGGTCATTTGAAGTTGATGATTTAGTCCTGCGAAGGGCGGATATAGGGGGGCGAAACGCGTCACAAGGAAAATTAGCCCCTAGATGGGAAGGTCCGTTCAGAGTCAAAAACAAATTGTCCAAAGGAGCTTACGTGCTAGAAACTCTGAAAGGAAAGCAGGTGGCGAGGACGTGGAATGCAGATAAGTTGAAAAAATATTACAGTTGAATCAAATGTCTAAATGATGTTTCTTTTATAACTTTGTAATTCAATGAATTCCGTATTTCTATTATTAATAAGTTGTACCCAACTTTGATGATTTATGCAATAAATGCACGTTCCGACGTCTGGAAACCGGCGTTGCAAGAAATTGAACCCGCCGTTGCCAAACAAAAGCTCGGTTGAGTGTTCATTTCTAAACTAGAATCCGAGCTTCAGAATCCCATGTCAAATGGGAAGTTCTAGATTGAAATCCGAAGTTATGGGAACCTAGCCGGCCAAATAGGCCAGAGCCAAGCGTTCTCAACCGGGTTACCAAATCGAACCCGCCAACTTGGTTGAGAGTTCGAATATAAATTGAATCCGCGATAGATGAACCCATTGGAAGTTCAAAATACGCGAAGAAAAAAAAGCAAGAAAGCCCGGGTGTTTGAACCCGCCTTGCCCAAAGGGCACGGTTGAGAGTGCTAACCTTGGCCCATATATCAAAAGTGGGAAATTATGCTGGGGAAACGCCCTCGCACGATATCTCGGCTAAATTCCAAATCCGGCAACAAAACTCGAAATATACGAGACGGATATTGCAATAAAAACAGATAAATTACACAATTAATTCTAGTTCTGAATTAATATCCAATTAAATCAAAAAGTGTTTTTTACAAAAAGAGGCCGAGATGACAACGGCCAGTTACAAATTACGGGGTACTCCCCCTCAAGTTGGGCTGTGAGCCGGACTCCGGTTGCCGACCTTCCTCCTCCAAGACAGGAGCATCACTTTCCCCCTCTGCTGCGATTGGCTCCTCGGCTGCCGAATGGAAAGTTCCGCCACTAACATAGCCATAACAATCTAGCTGGTCCAAGTTAAGAGAGGCTTCAGGGTTAAAAAATTTAACTTGGTTCACCGCATTGTGGAAAGCGGAACTAACAGCATTTTCAAGCACAGTCTGGCTTTGGTTATAGTCAGCCTGCAACTCCTCCTGCTGCGCCTTCAGCTGTTTCAGTTGAGAGGCCATCTCCTCATGTGCGGCCTCCGCCTTGGACAGCATGGATAGCTTGGCTTTGACATACCTTACTATGGCGTCCTTGCCACCCTCCACTCCGCAACAATCCGAGATGGCATTAAGGTCGGCTTGCGAGTTATGCACTGACAGACTGAGCTTGGCCACATCAGACTTCAGACCTTGATTTTCCTCCTTTAGCTTGGCAAGCTGAATCTGCATGTTGTCCTTCTCGGATAGAATTTCCGAGTGCTTCTCGAGCAGGAGAGAATACGGTTTCATCAAGGAAGCCGCCTTAAAAAGGTATTGCTCAGCTTTCTGAAGCTCCTCCGCTTCGGCCTTGGAAGGAGCAGGAGAACCATAGAAGGAAGGTGGAGCACGAGTCACGCCACGTAGCTCGGCCGTGACCCCCATCTCCCATAATGAGCCCCTCCTTAAACCAGCAGGCAGGGGAGAGGGTGGGGCGCTACCCCGCGCAACAGCTACCACGGCCCGGGTGGTGCCTCCAGTAGTGAGGGGGGTCTCCTCTGGCTCCCCATCCAACCAATTTTCCCCATCATTGGTCAGATCCAAGATGGAAGTGCCATGATGGGGCTCAGGGTTGGATGAACCCGCACCCAGGAAAGGAGCAGCAACCTTAGTTTTCTTTGAGGGGGGGGGGACGGGCTACACCCTTGCCCCGTAGTACCCGGCAGTAGTCAGGCACGTCATCCGAGCTAGGGTTCATGGTTAAACCTGGCAGACAAAAGAAACAAGGTTATCAGCATAATCAAGGACATATCAGATTCCAAAGCAGGATAAAAACGACGAGTAAATGAAATGTTGAAAAGCATACTGGGCTGATCGCTTGCAACAGAGGACTTAGCGACCAAAGACGCAGCACTCATATGACCCTGGGTATGCACATGGGTTAGCAAGGTCCTGACATTGAGCTTCTCCTCGGTTGATAAGGGCAGCTTGTAATCAGCCGACTTGCGAAGGTAATGTTGACGGGACCAATATAATGGGAATTTCCCCTCATCTTTTTCCCCAACAAACCACGGCTTCTCATCGGCCTCGGCCACGACCTTGAAGTACGCGCCTTTGAAGTTTTTGAAGGAGTCACTATATACAGAAAATAACCTCCTAGACGGCTTACTGATACGACCCCGGATACTGGCCCAACCCTTCAACTTGGGAGGTTCAGAACCGGAGCGTGGGGTATAAATGTTAAAAAAATACATAAACAGGGCAACGGAACAGTTAATGGACAGGGATGTACAAAGTTGCTCGAAGGCAACAATATACGCCCATCCATTAGGGTGAATTTGAGTGGGAGCTAAAAGGAAGTGGTTTAAAAGACATATAATAAAGGGGGAGAAAGGAAAGCGAATACCGATCTTGGTGATCAAGTCTCGGTAAAAGAAGAAAAAGGGAGGCTCTTGTGGATTCCGACCTGAGCACACTGGCTCATCCTCCGCTGGACAGAAGGTATTAAAACCTATCGGGTTACCAATGGGTAACCCAGATATTTCCTCTGTGGTTAGGGAGGACCTAAAGCTAAGGACTTCCTGGGTCACCCAGGGAAATTGCCGGCGCAGACTAACATCTACCGGGGCAGAACCCTCTTCAACGACCGCAACCTCGGCTTCCAGCTCATGGTTAGATGAGGTAGTCTCCATGTTGAGTTCTGCAGAAGGGGACTCCATAAGAACCTAGAACAGCAAAATGGGTGGATTAAAAATAGCAAAAGAAGCAAAGTACACGCACCTGAGCTAAAAAAACTACGGTGTGAGGAGCTCGAAGAACTATCGGAAGAGGTCATCGGAGCTGGACTTTTAAGTCCGACATAGTGAAAACAACTGCCTAGGACAAGATTTGCCATGAAGTCGTTACCATTCCCAATAAATTGCGCGCTAAGGTGAACGCAATTGAAGCAGGGATTTGGATTCGGGGAAAGGGAGGTCGACGGTTGGGGCTGAACAGAGGACGGATTCAAGGAAACTTGGTCTTGAGGACCAGTGATGAGAAGGGGAGACGACCTAGGTCTATCATTTAAGGAAGGGTTGGCGCTCGTGGGCATACAGCCCGCGATGCGGGTAGATGGCAAGGACCGACCTCGCCTTGAGGGTCGAGACCGCCCTTGACCACTGGGACGAGATCCCACTGGTGGACAGCGTCCAGACCCGGAAGCACGACGACGACGTTCGGGCCTAGAAGCCGGCAGCCGACGTCCACGGCTAGAAGAGGCACCTTGGCCTCGAATCACCTCCTCCTCAGCAGCTTTAGCTTCCTCCTCTGCCAAAATCTCATCACTCCGGCCGAAAACTCGGGGACAAGTGGCCCTCCTATACCCATAAGGAATTCCCGTATCCAGGATTCCCTTATCCATGTTGGAAACTTTTCCCTTATCCATGTTGGAAACTTTTCCAAAAAAGAGCAGCAAACGCCAACCAGCGACAGTAAGAAAATTGAATGTAAAGAAGATGAATGCAGAGGAAAAATGCGAAGGCAGACTAAATGCGGTAATGAAAGCAATAACCACAGGAATGCAAGCAATGAGCAATAATGAAGATAAAGGAGACCAGAAAATTTATACTTACAGAGCAAGTGACGTTAAAATATTGAACGGAGAAGTTTGATGCCACCAGAAAACCTTGAAAGCGCAAGATGGCACAAACCGCAAATGAAACAACGAAAGAAGCAGAAGGTGAAGAAAGGGGGGAAACATCAGTAAAATAGGAAGGGGGGAGAAGTTCAAGGGATGTGACCCGCGAAAACGAAAAGACAGGGGCAAAAACGTAAATGCAAAAGCAAAAAGCACCTGACAGGACAAAACGATTGATATCTGTACAGTCGCAGTCGCATTAAATGCCAAGACGGCGCGCAGATAATCAAACGATACGCATCATGATGACTTGGAACACGTGGAGGATAACCGCAAGATAAAAGACGGACATGTGAATTCATATCAGCTACGCAGCCGAGATGTCTCAGGTCAGACGATCAACGCAACTCGGCAGCCAGATAACTCAGCCTACCGAGCTGGGGGCAACTGTTATGGGCCAGACTGAGGCCCATTACGCACCTCGGCCCAATACCTACATTGCACCTCGGCCAGCCACCAAACCCTAGAGCCGGGCTATAAAAGGCAGGTAAGGCAGAGCAGTAAGGTACACATTTTCTAATCCCAAACACCATAGATCACACACACACCTCGAAGGCATACGCCTAGGTCAGTGTCAGTGATCCTTGTTCCTCCCAGATACCTAATCTATAGGCATCTAGAGAGAAACACTCGTATCCGAGATTAATCATCCAACCTACGTTGGACACATCTGCCAACAGGCAGAACATTTATACCAAATTAGTCAAACCCAAATAAAAAGTTTAAAAAATTGAGAAAAAAAGACAAATAAATAATTTAGATAAATAAATAAGTAAATGAAGAAATATATAAAAGATCGCTGTCACATAATTTTGTTTTTAATATTATAATGTTAGAAAGAAATAAAAATAAATAAATAAACAGCATGTGCCGGATAACTGATAACATGCAGGTGTCTCGCTGAGTTCTGCGTGAAAGCTTTTTATTTTAATTTTTAAGATTTATTATCACTTACAGGAACAAAGATTTGTGATTTTAAGTCTTGTTGGGTAACCAAACTTGCTCATAAAATAGTTTTATACATGTACGGAAAAAGAAAGATTGAAAAAAGATTGACCCATAGTCCATAGAGAACAGAGAAGTGGTCCAATCCAGCAAATGCAAACTGCGTGAATACTTCAGTGACAGGTGCTCTTTACTCAAAAATACGAATTAAGTGAAACTCTAATATCAATCAGAAAGGAAGTGAAATGAAAAAAAAATATTAGGAATATATATATATATATAAATATTCAAAAAAAATTCTAATCCACGTATTTATGCTTATTAGATGAGATAATTTATCTGTTTTTAATGAGATTAATATCACTCTTATATATTATACGAATTTTAGTAAATGGTGTGCCAGATCTTTTACCGTAGATATTTTTCCTATCGTGCCTCATGCGCACGACAACTCTTCATTCACGGTAGAAAGCAAAGTTGACAATTGTTATTTAAATTCAGTGGAGATGTTTGGTGAGAATACCATATATTTATGAGGAAAAAATGTTTATACTTTTAAATGACATGATTTATATTATTTCACTCTCATAAAGAGGTGGGATTCACATCTTTATTTTTTTATTAACTATTTCTTCTTCTTTATTTATCTTTTTTTCTCTTTCTTAAGATAACATAATTTTACATCATTTAAGTTGATACACACTTTACCCATAATTATGTTGAAGTTGTTCAAACCACGAAACAGGTTGCCAAGTCCACAATGCACAATCCACATTGTGAGCGAGTGTTCCCATTCATTCAAGTCTTAGTCTTGGCTGCCACAGTCAACACTGTTTCCTTCACAAGTTACCAAACGTAGTCCTTCTTTCAAGTAAACAGTTCCCCACACAGTACTCACTCACTGTTACTGTTACCGTTACCATTACCAATATCAAAAATAACGTGAGAGCGTACCCCACACAACACGCCAAACACCATAGCACTCACAGTACTCACAAGACTTTTGCTTTCATCTCCTATTTCTATTTCAACTATAATAATTTGACTATGACTATGACTACTACACTCAGTCTTCTTTTCCATTCCAACCCCATTACCACTTCCACTTGCTCCATTTATCTTCTCTCTTCTTTACTCCTCCTTCTTCAATTTTCTTCCCTCCCTCTTTTCTTTTAAGTTTTGCCTTTCCTCTCTCCTTCTCTCCTACTTTCTCACACTTACACAAAGATTTGCTCTCTAAGGAGGAAAAAATGGCACCTTTCATTTACCACTCTATGTTTCTTCTCCTTCTCCAATATCCCCTCCTATCCCTCTCAACCAACTCCGAAGGTATATCCTATTGCTTCATTTCTCAACCTTTCCCTTTGCTTTTCAATCGTGTGTCTTTGTACACTCAATTTGTTTTCTCATAAATTATTGGGGAGTGGAGAATTTTTATTTCTAGATCATTTGTTGTTTCACTTTTTTTTTTTTTTTTATGAATGAAAATATGTACTGTGCTTCAAAGATGAGCAATTTCCTTTGGCCTCTTTTTGGCTAGAAAACAAACTTGGCTTGGATTTCATAAATTTGATTTAAATCCAAAAATGTTTTTGACATGATGTGGCTTTTGCTTGTGTAGGGAATGCTCTGCATACTTTGAGAAGCAGGCTTTCTGACCCCAACAACGTGCTGCAGAGTTGGGACCCAACTCTGGTTAATCCATGTACTTGGTTCCATGTTACTTGTGACTCCAACAATCATGTGATTCGCTTGTAAGATTCCCTTTGTTCTTTTATTTCGGCTCCTTCTATTTTTATTTTTTTTTACTTTTTCAGTTTTTTTTTTTTATTACAGTAATTGGGTTTGGGCTTTCTAATGAGTTGTCTAACCTTTGAATTTCAGTGACTTGGGCAATTCTAACGTTTCTGGATCTCTGGGCCCAGAACTTGGCCAGCTACACCATCTTCAGTACTTGTATGGCCTTCCCTTGCCTAATACATTTGGGAAGTTCAAAATATGAGCTTCTTTGTTTGATCTGTTCTTTGATTTAAAAGCATGTTCCATCTAACATTATTCAAATTGTGAAATTGAACAAGCTAATTTCATTATTTTTATTTTTATTTGTAGTGCTATCCATTATTTTCTTCCCATGCCAGAGTTAGGAGAGTACCAAATTATGAACTATTTCTGCAATTTAGTCTTATTTATTATTGGGAGCAAACAGATGTTCTACTTGTGCTTAATCAAATATGCACCAAGTTTGCCGCGTGGAATTTTGGGAATTTTTACTGTTGGCGTAGCAGTATTCGGTAAATAATTTGGTGAACAGTGGCAAAACGGTCGTATTTGTTTTTTGTTTTTATTTTTGTGTGGTGGGGCTAGTTTTGCAAAAATCAGATGAGAGATTCTGATGTTCTTAATTACAGGGAGCTCTATATGAATGACTTGAGAGGAAAGATTCCTGAGGAACTTGGTAACTTGAAACACCTTATTAGCATGGATTTGTATGGTAACAAGTTGGAGGGGAAAATCCCAAAGTCATTTGGCAAGTTGAAGTCTCTTAAATTCCTGTAAGCATGTTTATGTTGATCTGCCAGAAATTTCTGACTTTTTGTTCTAGAATTTTACTTCGAAGTGATGTATAAATTGCTGCCTGTTTCGCTCACTCATTTGCATTGATGAATTAGGCGGCTGAATAGCAACAAATTGTCTGGATCAATCCCAAGAGAACTCACTAGTCTCACTAATCTCAAAATCTTGTGAGTTTTTTTTTTTTCTTCCTCTTAAGGTCATGTTTTCTTCCCCCTTTTTTTATTGGGAATAATGTGAAGCAATGGAGATAATCCCGAGTTCAATTTCACTAGTGGTCTTATTTCCTTTTATTTTTGTGATTAATTTATCAGCTAATTTGAAATTCCTATGCTGCAGTGATGTTTCTAATAACGACCTCTGTGGAACAATACCAGTAGATGGAAACTTTGGATCTTTCCCAATGGAAAGGTACAGAATCTCTGTTGTGATTGTTATCCCATTAGTCCTATCCTATCGGTATAAACATATCCTTAACAACTAACAATGACTTACCAATCCAAACATGTCTTGATATACATGCAAGGTTCAGTTATTTAGAACTTGGAACACTGTTTCTTGCACCAAACTTATCAAAATACCAATGCTTAGCAAGACCCATTGTTCTGTTGGATTCCAACACGAAAACTGGAAAAATATAGTGCTTTCTCTTACTTTATCTGTATAATGATCATGTTAATTAACACATGTTTTTCAAAAGCAGTGCCTAGCTTATTTCTCAATTGGATTAGATGACCAATTTTACATTCGTGCGCTGAGATATAATTGATTTGAATGAAATATCCAAAAGATAAAATACACTTATATATTTGCCAACTATCCGCTTGGTAGTATAGCCTATGAGAAGCTTGAATTCATAACAAATATATGATGACACATAATCTTACTTTTATTATTTGAAGCTGGAGTTATTTAAATTTATTACTACTATTAGATTTACAATATATTTCTCCTTTTCTTGTTTCAGTTTTGAAAACAACAAACTTAATGGTCCCGAGCTGAAAGGACTTGTTCCATATGATTTCGGATGCTGAAGAAAGATACAACTTGCTTAGGTGGGGAGATGTATTTGCACATCATGGATGATGTACACTTTTTCTTGATTGGGGAAATAAAAAAATATTATTTTCGAACATGTGTTTTTCTTGTTTTATTATAGGGTTTTATAATAGTTATGTTATATGAAAAGTGATTGTGTTATATTATAGAGATTCGTTTTGCGTGCCAGAGTTTTATTTTATTTTTTGCTGCGAGCCCCACAAAATGTTGTGTGTAGGAAATTTTTTGTGGTCATGTTAAATGATAGATGATAAACCCTTTATTATAAGACGTGGTGGGGGAAAAAGTATATAAATAACAATTATTGGTGTAATGCTTGATCAGAAAATGAATTAAAAATGTCACACTTGCATGTCGATTTATCTTGTAAGATGATTGCACCACCTGTCTTTGATAACTAGTTTTATAATAAGATGAGCACACAGCGAAACGCATAGCATGTCACAGATAGTTCTAGATTAACAAATGTACTTTAAGTCTGAATTAAATATGAAAGTGGGGGCCTCGTGTCAAATAAAACCAAACATGTAATGTAACTGCACATAGTTCAGGGTAGTAGATGCGTCCGAGATTTCCCTATGGTTGGGGAACATCTAATTAACATGGTAGGTCGGCCTTCAGAAAGAAAATTTTAGGTGAAATGTTCTTTCCAATACTCATTTTTTTATAGAATTATCATTAGCTCATTCGAATGACTCCTCGATTAATGGATTCTATGCGTTGTTAGAAATTATTATTAAAAAAATATTTGTTTTTTTTTTAGACATTTATTGTAAAAATCTTATTTTGATAATGGTGAAAATTTAACAAAATTCAAAGTAAATTAGGGGTGAGTACATGCAATGATCACGATACTCAACTTCAAGTTAAGTTTCTGGGGGGATAATGTATTGGGATTAGTCCATTGCATGTACGATTTTTTCCCTTATATTGGTACTGTTATGAATTTCATTTTACTTTTTTTTAGTTCAGGTTCATTTTAAAATAAATCTTAATTCATGTAATGAAATATTTCGTGCACGCTCACGGGCTTCTAATGACAACTTTGGCGACCTTATTCACTTCGAAATTTACATTGATCACTGGAACACGTACGTGGCACAAAAGAGAGTGCGTGTTAGGAAACTGTCACAAAAGCAAAAGCAAGGGAGTGGAATTAATACGATTGGAGAGAATTTTAATTATACAAGGATTAATTAATAATAATAATGGAAGAGAGAGAGAAAAAAATATAAGAATAAGAAATTATAAAATTATTATTGATTTGATTATTAATAATTAATATCTTTGTAATGATCATGTTAATTAACACGTGTTTTTTAAAAGCAGTGACCTATCAATGATGTGGCTCTTTTGTTTTTGGAGGCTCATGGATACACGGAGAAGGGAGAACTCTGGAAAAGAAAATAACCCCTACCAATGTACGAAAGACTTTGCTTGTACAAGTAACTTAAGCTTAATTTTTTTAAATGAATTAGTGGCGATATAAATTTGAAAGATTTCGACTTATATATTGATTTTTTTAAATTTTGAAAATTAGATAAGCTTATAATTGAAATTTTGTATTTGTACTGGTACATCCCCCTTGTGATATAATATTATCTTAAAAATGACTCATTTAAAAAAAAATTGTAATTGTTAATAGTCAAAATTATAATAAAATACATATAGACATTTATAACAAATTATAAATTTGTCACTATCCGTTTCCTAAACATTTTAATTAAGGATCATATTTTTATGGGATAACAACTTTTCCCTTGCAAAGAAAGTTGTTATCTTCCGGCTGACACACTAATTAGGAAGTGAAGAAGGGAAGAGGTGAAAGAAAAATAATTAAAGTGGAGATCACCATTTGATGTATTTATAATATGAGAGGGTGTTTCTCTTATCATAGAAGAAATATAAAACCTTATTTATATATATATTTTTTGAATTGTACCTTCACTAAAAAAAAATTAAATCTGATATAAGATTGAGAATTATTAATCTCATACTGTTTGAGATGGTTATGTGTAAGATAAATATGTAAAAATAAAAGAAAAAAGAAATGAAAAAAGCTTACACAAAATTTGATGAGCGTATTTGGCTATAAGATTTGAGGAGAGATATTCTCACTATCAGAATTTTTCAGTACCAACTTATTACTTATGTAATCACCATTCAATAAAGATTTTCTCTCTCTTCAAAAATTTTTTTAATATTCTCTTTTTGATCTAATGATAATATGATGAGTAGTAAGTTAATAATAAGAATTTTTGGTAATTGGAATATCTTCGCATTTTACCAAAATTCTAAGGAGAGAGAGAGAAGGGATGAGGGAAAGAAAGATCAAAGGCGTGAGGTAGAATAGAAGAAGCGAGTAGGTTTACATTTGCATAGCTCAACAAGTGGGGTTTAAAGCCGCAACTTGCATTCTTTTATTTCTTTCTGACATAAAAGAGGAGACACCAGAGTCCATAACTCCCACCATTTCCCATGAACTAGGAAAAGGTTCAAACTTTTCTTGTTTAACGGTACCCCCGAAACCCCAAAGCCCGTAGAAAATATGAGTAGTGCTCTTCTGAAGAACCCCACCATGATCCAGAGGCAGTTGATGTTGATGAACCGTGTCACTGCTCCAATTAGAGTTCCTCCTCCTTTTCTCTGTAACAAAGTGCAATCCAAACCTTATTTTCGATTACCAGATTTCCTTAGAAAACCCAGAGAATATGAAATCTCCCCATCTTTGTTTTCTTCATCCTTTTGTTCTTCTTCTTCTTCTCCTGTTACAACAGCTTCCCGCTCCAAGGTTGGCTTTGTGGGTTGGTATTTGGGGATGATCAAGTCGTGGCCCATTCTCACAAAAAGTGTTACTTCCGCTCTTATTTATACCGCTGCTGATTTATCCTCCCAGGTATCCAAAGTTTCTTTCTGTTATTATGATACAAACCCATCCTCCCATGAATATGTGTATTCTTTAGTTGGGTAGTTATTCTCCATATTGTTTAGTTGGATAATTTTTTTTCATTTTGTTAGTGAGATAGTTACTTTCCATTATGTTTTTACTGTTTATGCTTCGATTGTAATTTTTATTTAAAGACCTATTATGAATGAAAAGATATTAGACAATTGTTTCATTTAATTTATTTTTCTCTTTTCCTTAAGTTTATTCTTTTTGCTAAAAAAGAACCTATCACTTGGTGCTCTCTCGTTGAGTCCACTCTCCTCATCCATGGCTAAAGGAACACGCTTAAACCTTGAAGAAACCCAAAAAAATCATGCCACACAAATCAACAAACTTTTTGAAAACTCAACCCAAGCTCTTTTCTAAATCAACCAACTTCGTGAAACATCCACACAAATTTCCGACCTTACTAAACAATCTAATCAGAAGATTCAGACTACCCTTACCACTTTAATAGGCCGGATTGACCAACTCATGCATATCACCCCAACCACCAATAATTCACCTCCACCTCCACCACCACCACCCCCACCACCTCCACATTTCCCACCTATCCTTCAACCTAGACCCTTCAAACTTGACTTCCCACGCTTTGATAGAACAAATCCTTCTGGCTCTTCAAAGCTACACAGTTCTTCGACTTTCACCATATTCCACAACAACAAAAACTCCAGATTGCCTCTTTTCACATGGATGGACCAGCCCTTGCTTGGTTCCAGTGTATGCACTCCAACCGCCCCTTCCATGACTCGCACGACTTCATTATGGCACTTAAAGCCCGTTTTGGTGATTCTCTCTACACTGATCACATGGGGTCACTTTTGCAAAACTCCAATAGACAACTACCGTTCAAGCCTACATCACTATATATGAGTCCTTAGCAAATCGCATTTCCAACCCCATCAGAGTTCCCACTTCACAACTTTATCTCTGGTCTTAAACCAACAATCCGGAAAGAGATACAAGCTCTCCAACCAACAACCATCTTTCAAGCCCAGGGTCTCACCAAACTCCAAGAAGACAAATTCTTTGACCTCTCATTTGTATCCACTTCACCACCAAATCCCCCGCCAGGTGTTCGATGATTAATCGCAGAGAAATGAAAGTCAGACGGGAACAAGGGCTCTGTTTTAATTGCAATGAACACTTCTCCCGTGGCCACAAGTGCAAAAATTCTTCCACTCTGTACTCCTTGATGATAATCAACCTGACCCAACATCAAATTACCTTCTCCAATCTTGGGGATATCACGAACCTTGGGGACAAGGTTCATCTTGATGCAAAGGGGAATGATACAAACCCATGATCCCATGAATATGTAACTGCACTTCCATGTTTTCTATATTGTTTAATTGGGTAGTTATTCTCCATGCTGTTTAGTTGGATAGTTATTTTCCATTTTGTTTAGTAGGGTAGTTACTTTCCATTATGTTTTTACTGTTTATGCTTCGGTTGTAATTTTTATTTAAAGACCCATTATGAATGAAAAGATATCATAAAATTGTTTCATTTAATTTATTTTTCTCTTTTCCTTAAGCTTATCCTTTTTACTAAAAAGGAACCTATCATATTACTTTCAGTTGAAGAGGAACAATCTTTCTGTTAAGGTCAAAGTTGTTGACTTGTTGCCTTATATTTCGTGTAAAACATCTAGGATTTAATATAAGATTTGGAAGAAAGCCTTGTCTAATGTTGTTGAGTCTTAGTCTAGTCTGTAGATTTTCTCAATAATATGGCAACTTTGTGCAATTCCTTAGCTGTGACACTATGATTTTGAGAGTTCCTGAACCCCCCCTCGCTCTTTCTTCCTCAGCGACTGTTAGATCATCACTTATTTTTCCGATGGAATGATTGGATTCTGCCAGCTATTAGAATGTTTCCTTAGTTGAGGCATGATTTGTGGAATGGAAGTTAAGGAAAAGTAAAAACTGTAATCATCCTTGTGTCCAAGGGGTGTTCTGGATATATATTAACATTTAGCAATACAAATGAATGTAGTCCTTAAAAATAAAATAAAGCCATTGCTTGAAAAAATTAAAATCATTGTTTGGAATTTCTTGCTGTCTTTTTATATTCTGGAATGAATGTTATTGTTGCAATTTTATGTTCAATTTGTAGTCTCTACTTTGTCTAATTGAAATTTCTTTTTGAGGTATAGGTGATTAATTGTTTTCCTACAGAGATGCTAGTGTGCACTTTTTTCAATATTTGGAGAATACTTGAAGTGAATAAGTTCTTTCTGTTTTCTCCTTCACCTAGCTGCACTTTGGATTTGGAGAACCTTGGCTATTGTTTTCTTTTGATTGATAGATCCTTTTTTGTTGACTTGTTGCCACTTATTTTTTGTGTTACTATCATATTGTTCACTTTCATGCTAAGTTTTATTGGTTTTCCACATTTACTCCAGCTTGGACCTTGGGTATACTGCACAATAAACCTGTACATGTTTTGCTTCTAGGCATTTTGATCTGAGCTAGAGGAACACAAGCTCTAAAGGGATGGAGTATGTTTTGAAATTAGTAGTAGTTTATACTTTTAAAGATAAAACCACTTCCCATTAATTCCCGACTAACAAGGGTGGGGTAAGGATAATCCTTGAACATATTTTTCAACATCAACAATACCTTTATCCCAAACTACTTTTAATTGATAAAAAAGAAATTATTAATAATGAGAAAGGAAGGAAAAAAAAAAAATTACACAATCAATAAGATTCTTTTATTCAACTTCATTTTTCTACCCAGTGCTTCTGCTGCTGTTGAATATTGAGGATGTGCTGGTGACGTAAGATCTTGGAAGTGCATATATTTTGTGTGCATCATGGTGAAAGTTTTTGCTGCTCATTTTAACCTTCTGAACGTTATATGGGTAACTTTTTAAGGAGCCTCAAAATTGATTCCCTCTCAAATACTTCCAATACATATATTGGTTCATGTTCTAGTGCAAACCTGAGGCCTTGTTGAGTCTATTAAACGGATATTGTCAACTCATTAAGTGGCTTTGCATGGTTTTATATTGCAAACTTCATACTCATTCTGTTGTCTCTGCGGTTCTCGTATAGTCACATACTCACATGGTATTTATTATTTAATTCCTTCAGACTATAGTGCGGCAATCTTCAGAGCCTTTTGATTTTATAAGGACTTTACGCATGGCGGGATATGGGCTGATCATTTTAGGACCATCACTGCATTTCTGGTTCAATTTTATGTCAAAGCTTTTCCCAAGGAGGGATCTTTTCTCTACATTGAAGAAAATGGTCATGGGTCAGACACTTTATGGACCTGCCATGACTGTTCTTTTCTTCTCCCTAAATGCACGTTTGAAGGGTATGTCCAATTCTCTTATCATAATATTTATTACGCAATTTCCTTTTGTACATGTTTTTTTCTTTTCCTTTGCTTACATTTTTTTATTTGGTTGTTGTGGGTTGGGGGGTCTTCATATTCTTATTCTTCAATTTGTTTGGCTTTGTATTTCAAATTATAATACTAACTAGTGTGGATTGCAACAGACAAGGTCAAAGGTTCATGATGTTGATAATGTAATTACATAATTGATAAAATATTGATTCCATTTTTAAACCAAAAAGGTTGAAGCCGGCGACTAGATTAGAAACTATGTTATATTAGCTTGTTTTCTATGTTTTTGAATCTTTAACTTACTGCCATGTCTAAAATGACGGGGGAGCCTTGGCACAATGGTTGATGTTATTGCCATATAACCCAGAGGTCACGAGTTCAAATCATGCAATTAGCCTCATCGGCTGCCTACTACCGCAATGGATCTGACCCTTCCCTGACCTTGTGCTTAGCAGGAGTTTTATTCTTGCAAGTTTAAAATGCTACACAGCATTGTTGTGGGCCATGTGGCTTTTTTCTATTTAAATATCTAATGATATGAATATTTGGTTTTCCTTTAACAATATAAGCCGACTTTGAAGATGCAGGGAAGATGCCACTTGATTAATGATGGCACTTTACCTTGTATATAAATTTTTTTTCCTTCTGTGTGTGTGTGTTTTATCCATGTGTCCATTGTTTCATGCATTGAGGTGTTTCTATACGTGTTTGTGCATTAAACATGTAATATGCAGAAGGCTCTAACTTTTCTTACTTAAGTGAGGGGGAAGCAATGGAAGGGAATAAAAAAGGGGAAGGGAAAGAAGGGGATGGAGGGGGAGTTATTTCCCCTTTTTCATATGTTCAAGTGAGGGAAATAGGAAATTAAGAGTTATTCCTTCTATTTTTATTTAGAATAAAGCCTTTCCCCCTCCTTACCCCCTAATTTGAGGGGGTGGGAGGAGGAACACTTCTCGCTCATTCCCCATTCTTTCCCCTCACTAAAGAACCAACAAAACAAGTTTTTGAATCACTTTTCTCTTCCCTTCCTTTTCCTTATCCTCCTTTCTAATCATCCAATCATAACATTATTATTGAAGATGGGAAGAAAAGTTTGACAGCTGAGGTGGGAGTGAAGTGGATTGTATAGAGCAGAATTTTGTTGGGTTCACAACTTACATATATTTAGTGGGCAAAACCTTTGTGCCGGACACTTTACAATTTACATGAGTTTCAATTTTTTTTTTTACAAAATTGTGTCTCAAAACCATTTCATATTTGATTTTGGGTTTAGTTGTTTTAAGTTTTATGATATGTTAAACTGTTTTCCTTGGTTACCAGGTGAAAACGGCACACAGATTGTTGCACGTTTGAAGCGTGATTTGCTTCCCACGATGTTAAATGGAATTATGTACTGGCCTATATGTGATTTTATTACATTTAGATTTATTCCTGTCCATTTACAGGTACGTGCTTATTTCTTCTTTCCTTTCTTGTCTTACAGTATGGCATGAAAATAGAGTTTGGATGATGCATGGCATGTCTCACTATAAATAGCCCAAAAGATTTCCATTCTTCTTTTGTGAGACTTTCGTTGTTAACTCATGATTTTCTGACTTCATTGATTTTGACAGCCATTAGTCAGCAATTCATTTTCGTACTTGTGGACCGTTTATATGACCTATATGGCAAGCCTAGAAAAAGCAGAGGCAGCTAGCTGATCAATGTTAGCAGTGTCAATTCTTGTTTCATGATTGAGATTCGGACTGACTGTAGAGTTTATCTGGAAGCTTCGGTATACGAACAAATCTTTTGGTTGTCTGCAGGGATTCTGATCTCACCTTATCCATGGCTATACTATTAATCAGGACACTCAATTTCATTCACTTTTTAACCTTTATTCCTTATATTTGCTTTGGTTTTGTAACCCTTTTTCTTATACGAGGGACCAATTTGTAGAAATTCTATTTAGAGATTTTGTTATTGAAGACATTTTTTTAATAAGAAATTTTCTAGTCATCCTTTCAAGAAGCATTTCCTTTGTTTTTTTCATTTGATATTTTATATCCGTCGAGCTAAAGGATATCTGTCGCATATCAAAGTCCAACAGAATCTGTACGCGTAATGCTCAAGTCTTTTTCTTGAGTAATACAATATCATCCTAACACCTAAACATTAGTATTAATTACCAGTCTCAACACGTAATAGCATTTGAAATTATGTTAGCACTAATATAGCAAGATGTTTTTCACTGGATTCAGTGAGAACATGTAAGGAGTGTATTTGTAAATCTGTACAAACATCGTTATACAATAAACTTTGTTAACACAGCGTAACCTAGTCTCATAAAGGATTACTGATACCGGTATTAACAAGCAGCTTTTTGAAATCAGTAAACGTGTTGACCCGAGGGAAGTTATCTCCGAACAGAATAACCTATTTCAGAAATTGAATTGCTTGGCATAGAATATAGATGCCATAAGGCTAACTTTAATCAACATCATGATCAGGTCCAGAAGATCTTCTGATATAGCATAACTCGTAGGAAATAATGATGAAGCACAACCATTGCAGCAACACCAACATGTCAGACTTCGGTGGCAGACCAGACTACACAGTAACAATCTTGAGAAGTTATTTTCATTGAATTAAATATTATTATTCCAGAACACAGATGCCATAATCAAGCAACAAAACTTTCCTCGCTAAAAGGAATATATAATATCACTAAATTGCCAAGCTCAGATTTATTTGAAATCAACCATTAAAATTAGTATTAAAGATAGTTGACACAGTAATTAAAGATCAACATCAACTCCTGTTAAAATCTTGTAGGGAAAGTTTTACCCTCGTATGTCTTACCCAACTCAAATCAAGCTAGTCGAACAATTGATAAACCAATAAATATTAAAAAAGGAGAAGAAAAAAATCAAGTCCTAAACCTGTTGTATAATATAGTTGACCACCCATAGCTTAAGGTTTGGCACTCAGAAAGCCACACTGCTTTATTACAATGAAAATTCGTTGAACTAAAACAAGTAAAAGGGAAAAGAAATGAAAATAGAAACAAGAAAAAGAACTGGATATCATTTACGAATGGTGTTACACTCATGAAACAATGAACTTCTTAATCCTATGTAAGAGGTTCACATATTTTTGTATTAACAGGACCCACTCCCTAACAATCATCAATCTCTATATCTAAAATGCTGTAGTTTATTCTGTTTTCGCAATTTTGTGACTTCAGGATAAGAGAAAAATCCAAAGTTATGTCAGCTGAAGTAAACAGTTCAACATTCAAAGTTTTCAACAAATATGGGGTAACTAACTCCTGCCTCTGATTTCAACTACTAGTAAATTTCTGATCTAATGATAACAAAGGCTTCATTCTTCAGAAGCACTTATGCAAATCTTCTCAAGCTGTATGGGCCAATCTGGTCCAAGAACTTGTGGATTTAATTCCATTGCAACACGAAAATCGGAGACAGATGCGCCAGCAGGTTTTGTTGTTTGCATATATCTTCCAGGTAGTAATACATTTGAACCAGTTACAGACTGCCCATTTCTTTGACCTAGGTGCTCGTTTCCAAATCTTGACCCAGCCAAATCCATAGTGGATTCAATCAACCTCTTCAGATATGAATCCAGTGCATTATTCAATAGGTTTACACAATCCGTTGTCACAGTTAAACCCTCCTTCTCCAACTTTTGCTCCAAACGACTCCTCAAAGATCTAGTGTCAGGGAGATCTCCGTTGCTGTGACAGGTCTCTGGATAATATTTGCTACATAATGACACATTAGAATGCAGTCTTCGACTACAACCAAAATTCATGGATATACCAAGCGGAGCAGTAACTGGACTTCTACTTTGGATGCTGGGGCTTCCAGCCATCTGTTCAACCTCTTCTCCTTCTTCAACAGAAATAGGAGGTCTACTGCCAAGGGAATTCAGTTCTGTTGCACTCTGCTGCTCTTGTGTCTTACATATCAATTCTTCAGATGCAAGACTTTGGGGCTTGCCCAGTGGCCCCAAAGCATTTTGGCGGCTCTTAAACTTGCGGGCTCGAGCAGCCAAAGAGCCACCCCTCCGCAGGGATGGAGGAAGTGTGTCCCCATTCGGTGTTTGAATAGAGCTTCTCTGCTTCTCATTTGAATCTTTTACACTGCAGGGACTCTCTATTCTTGCAGAGCCCCTCAAAGGTGGGACTTTAGACAGACAAGCATTCTTGAGAATTGCCCTAATGAATTGATTGTGAAGAGGGATATTTTCCCTCCCAATTGTCACAAGGCAAATCCTGTCAAACTCAAACTTGCTAATCTTTGAACTCAATAATCTTCCAAGCTGATCAAAGTACTTGTCAGCTCTCTGATGACCAACCTTCCGAACAATCAAAGCTTTGAGCTTCAAAGTGTCAATTCGAGTATAACTTCCTTTGGATATCTTCATTTTACCCAATTCTGTCACAATCACTGGGCCGGCATGTAAATCATAATCTCAGATTCTCCAATTTGATCCAAAAACAAAAGCTTCCTAAAACCCTAATTCCCCAAAAATATCTTTATCTGCAATTCATCAAGGTTTCAATCAGAAATCATCGTCGAATTGAACCATTCATTGATCAGATTAACAATTCAGAGGATAATTGCTGAGAAAGAAAGAGCACGCGTTTGGGTGAAATTGAACAATAAAACAAATTTGGCAAAATTTAAGCAGCGATTATCGAAGAAGAAAGAAAACCCTCGCGAGATTTTGAAGGAAGTTGGGAAATTTAATTAAGTTAGTGAAAAGAAAGATTCGTACCAAAAAGGGTGGGCACCGATCTGGAATTGACTATGAAGTTGGACCTTGGAAGTTTTGCCTGCCCCAATTGCTATTTTGGCGTCGTGTGTTTCTGATTGCAAATGATATGAAATGATATCAGATTAGAGAGAGAGAGAAAGAGAGACCAAACCCTAACAGAGATAGATTCATGAAAGAACAGTAACCTTTTTCCAACATTCCCAATCCCGACCCTGTGCTCTTCGTTTTGCTCTATTGCATTCTCCGTCCAAATTGGTTTTTATTTTTTAAAATAGTTTTTTTTTTTTATTATTTTATTCTATCATTTCTTATATAAATGGGTTAGATGTTTATTACATAATTTATGTTCTTTTAATAGAAAAATAGATACAAAGAATGAAAATTAGGGGGGATTAAATTTATTTTTAATTTAAATTTTAAATAAAAAATTATTTGGTGTCTATATCTCTTAGTGTTTTAAAACTCCGCCCACCCCGGGTTGACTCTAACCCCTCCGCTCTCAGGTTGGGGTCATAAGTTGGACCATATATGCACATCGACCCCCCTCTGACCCCTAAAATCCAGCCGGGTTTCAATGACTTCCGGGTCAGAAGGATTGAATGTTGAAGGGGGTCACTGCATGTTTTCTTTTTTAAATTTTTTTTCGTGAAACAACGTTGTTTTATTAAAAAAAAAATGATTGCAAACTTAAATCTTATCATTCTCTTCTCTCCTAGTGACCTAGACGTCTTCAATCTTCACCTCGTTGCCGTAAATCTTCTAGAAAAAGTAAAAATTTACCCATTCAAATGAAATTCTTATGGTAGTCGATGAAAAACAAAAATTCATTCTTACTTCATTTAAATTTTCCTTTGTTAGGAACCTTCTCAAAAGAGACAGAACCGAGTCAGCATGGTGATCTCATTAACTTGTGGTTGTAATTGGTGAATCATGTTAAATATATTTTGATTCTTTGATAATTGGTGGTTTATTTTTTAATATTTTCATATAAAATATATATATTTATATTTATTTAATATATAAATCGGGTCAGCGGAGTGACTTCGTGATCTATGATGCACGGACACGGGACACGACACGACACGCCGACACGTTAATTCTAAAAAATGTCATATTTGGACACGTTGGGACACGTTTTGATATTAAATAAAAAATTTAATATATATAATATAATTTATATTTAATACATATAAGAGTGCATAATAAGTCATATAACCAATCAAATATTTAAATTTCATAACATAAATATAAATATAAATAGTTTTTCGTACTTTGTTAATTTTTTATGTTAAGTTTCATAACAGAAAAAAATCAATTTATAAATTATTTCTTTTATATTTAGTTAAAAAAAATTAAAAAAAAAAACGTGTCCGAGCGTGTCCGAGCGTTGACCGCGTGTTCGACGCGTGTCGGACACGTGTCGGACACACAAAATTTCAAAAATTCTGTGTGTCCGTGCTATATAGCTCGTGACCCCTCGGTTGAACCCGTGACCCCAAATCTCAGCCAGGTCGATGGTCGGGCTGAATTTTTAAACACTGATCTCTCTCTTAAAATGACATAAATTATGTCATTTTAAATGACAAATATTTTTCTTGTAGAAACTTACACATAATCAGAAAGATCAAACATCTAAATCATGTTTAAGCGTTGTATTAAAAAAAATAATGTTTAACATGAGAAATTATACTTAATATCTTTTTTTATTGTCTCTTGTTACCAAATTTTAATCATTGATTTTCGTCAATATGATGATTATAATTTATTAGGTTACATTTATTAATTAATTATTAATTCTCAATAAATTATGATCGTTATACGGCAGAAACACTTAGAATTTAATAATAAGATGTATTGAGAAAAAAGATAAATATAAAGATATATATATATATATGTATATATATATATATATATATATATATATATATATATATATATTTTGAAATTAACCAAATATTATTATACAAATTACAAAATAACGCGACTATTTGTTTTGAGAATAACGAAATTTCTTGCTCGATAATTATTATAAAGTGAGTTTAAGTTTTTTAATACCAATAATGTAAACTTGGTTATTTTTAATAATATAAAAATAATGGCAAAAAAATTAATTTTTTGTTTTTTTAATAAAAAATTATAAATAAGTGGTCGTTTTACAAAATATTACAAATTTATGGCACTCAAACACGCCCAAAATGGGGCGTGTTCGCATGAGGAGAGACACGCCCAATGAAGGGCATGACCAACTAGAAGAACACGCCCAAAACAGGGCGTGACTGAAAAACATTGCCCAAAAATTAAATACATAACCTAATATAATTTATCCAAACCCCAATTGTTATTAAGCAAAATATTAAAAGATAAAACAAAATATGGAAACAAGTGTAAATATTTTGAAATTAACCAAAAATTAGTATACAAATAACAAAATAAGGCGACTATTTGTTTTGAGAATAACGAAATTTCTTGCTCGATAATTAATATAAGTGAGTTTAAGTTTTTTGTTTGAATATTAATATTTTGTAAAACTTGGTTATTTTTAATAATATAAAAATAATTCTTAATTAAATAAAAAACTTGAAACGAAATAACATTTTTGATAGAGTGCGGAAAAGAGAGAGGAAAAGAGTGAGTTTTCGTCTTTTCGAAGGCCAAGTGCAATGAGTTATAACTTATAAGCCCAAAGACAGATAAAGGATAACTTGAACCTGGATTTAGCCCAATTAATACGGACTGCTCCAAACAAACCCAAGAAAAATAGAAAACCCTAATTTGAGTTTCTATATAATTCGATATCAAGAGGTTGTATAGATTCTCCTATTGCACATTCTTCAGCGACTGCGCTTTCGATCTTGTTCGACGAGAAAAATCGAATCATAGCAAATGGGACACTCCAACGTTTGGAACGCTCATCCTAAGAACTATGGTCCTGGTTCTCGCACTTGGTATGTCACAGATTCAATTCTCGTTTCTCATTGTTTTTTGGGATTATTTCTTGTCTGTCTCATGTTAAAGTCTTTCAATTTTTTTTTATTTAATTGTTCTTTTGATCCTACATATAAGACGGTTGAATAGTTACTATGACCGTTGCTATTTTTCTTTGTACTCCTTTGTTTTATATAATAATGTTAGGCAAATCACTTTTTAGATGGTTATGGTTAGGTTAGAGGAATCATGCTATGCGTAAGCATATGTTTTGGAGATTTCCTGTTACAAATTTGTTTTATTAATTCAGGTGTTTCCCTTTCTTTTTAAAATACATAGTTTGATGCCAAAGCTGTACCATAAATCTGATGATATTTTGTAGCATATGGAAAAGCTAACCTTTACTATGTATTGGTTTGATCCATGTAACCAACCCCATCTAGTGGAGAAGGCTTTGGTTGTTGTTTTATAATTAGTACTGAATGAACATGCGAGTTTTGGTCTATTATTATATTTTAGATATATCAGAAAATCTGTATTTTTTTGATCGAATGGCTCTCATATAAGGATGATTGGTTTCCTACCTATTAATATATCAGAAAATCTGTGGATGATTGGTTTAAAACTGTTGGGTGTTTGGTGTATAGTTTGTTGCTTGTTCTTGTTACAGTTTAATTGTTCTGATGAACTTTGCTAATTTTGATTGTTGTTTCTTGCAGCCGTGTGTGTGGGAATCCACATGGATTGATTAGGAAGTACGGTCTTATGTGCTGCAGGCAGTGCTTCCGTAGCAATGCCAAGGAAATTGGCTTCATTAAGGTAAACCTTTGGATCTGCTTTCCCAATTGTGGTCTGCTAACTAATCCAATATGAATTTCTCTGTATCTCTCTCTCTCTTTTTATGCTGTGTGGATAGGTTTGTTTGCTGCTGTGAGTCATGTATTGTCTTACAATGGGTTCTCATGACTTTTTTCCTTTCTTTTTGCAGTATCGCTAAATGGCTATTGTCACCTGCCCAATCTATTTTAGGTTCTCGCGTTAGGATGTCATGAGGATATTATGTTTGAAGAAACTTGAGACTTGATTTTGGCATGTAGTTGATTATCAGACTTAATTTGTGCAACTAAGAATATTTTCATATGAATTGTTTTGGACTATTGAATGCCCTACAACTGAACCTTTAATCGTTCTGTAGTCTGTACGTGCGTGGAACACTGGTACCTGTCTATGCAGCCTTGCATTTGCAACCCTGTGTCGTTTTTTTCTTCTTCATTTTTTTGGGGTTTAGTTGTATTCTATTAGAATTACATGTGACTTTGGTTGAATTGTCGCTTGCCTTTCTCAAAACAATTAAAGCTTTATGGGAGAAGCATTTTCGTCATTGTTATTGTAGGGTAAAATTGAAAATAAGAGTGCGTGCCCTTTACAATTGATTTCATAGGTTAACAAAAAGTTTAAAAGCTATAAAATCATTTACTCTATGTAGTCTTTGTAAGTCATCTTTTCAACTTCATTTTCATATAGGTAACGCTAATTAATAATATTGTATCTTGTTATTTCATGTGATAATAAATACCGAAATGATAAGCAGAAGTTTATGGTTGAATGATACAGTAGCATAGCAGCTGCAATCAATTTTTGGTTCGAACGGTTTTGTCAAACTTTTCAGAATCATTACTTAATTTACATGGTAGTGCTTTTTTTTTTAAGGCTATGATTGGGGTGAGAAGTATGGAAATCAACCAAAAAACGGGATTACTTTATTTATGTTGTAGTAAATTTCTTTGATGACAATTATTTAAAAAAGAGAAATAAAATAAGGAATTATGTAATTTGTAAATCTTATTTTTATAAACGTCTTACAGTTTTGTGCTCTTGTTAGTTTAGGGTGAGAAGTAGCCTTCTCTATATACTTCTAGACTCTTACTCATAGTAATATTCGTTAGGTCAAAATGCATCATATATTTTTGAAACTGGGTGATGTGCTAGCTATAAAGAAAAATAA
This sequence comes from Gastrolobium villosum, assembly GCA_032173675.1. NCBI lineage: Eukaryota > Viridiplantae > Streptophyta > Magnoliopsida > Fabales > Fabaceae > Gastrolobium > Gastrolobium villosum. The sequence goes on along the minus strand of JAVKPL010014902.1, from coordinate 66,958 downwards.
AGGGTTTTATAATTCTCTTGAAATCTTATGTTGTAGAGATAAAAAGCATGTGGGACCTATATGTTAGAAAAAATTATATGTAGGATCCATGTCAGTACGGAAATCGAAGGATGTGTAGGAAAATTGTAATTCTGATATTAAATGAAAATTATAAACACAAAAATAAAATATATGCATGTACCAATTTTGATAAGAGTAGAGAGAATTGCATTGCAAACCTTGGTTGTCTCGTGGTAACAAGTTAAGACCGCCACCGGTGTTTGGATTACGTGATGCCTGCAGGGGATGCGACCACTAATAGCTAGCACATCACACAGCCACAGGAAAGAAGTACAAAATCTATGTTAGCTGCTTTATTAAGTTTTACCAACCACTAATGCTGAGCTCTAAATTTCTTCCTCTTGAAGGCATCTCAGCATCTTTCTTCTTTGATAATTATTTTCATGCATGAATTCCTCACCTGCCCTTCTCGAATATTATATTCTTTCTTATTCTGGACTTTCTCTCGTCAACATCACTACTTTTACCGTGTATCCATGGAAGATCATGATCCGTGCAAAACTAAGGTTTCAACAAATTAGCTAAACAACCAAATAATAATAATTCAGTTGGTATCAAGAAATTGAGTAGATAGGGTGAGAAGATGTATTTGATCATCTTCAGTACTGTCGTTGGGAATTATTTAAAGCCTTAATCTCGGGATTCATCTCAAATTGGACTAATCATAAAATGATAAACTGATTGGAATATCTCAAAAAAATAAAAAAAAAATTAGCTGAGCAAATAAAAAGATCTTTATGATGTTACCAAACGCGCATGGGACAAAGGTTGCGACTAGGGGGTGTCTAGAAACAGATTGGCAGAGAGCCAAACTATATCCAAGACAAAGAATGGGCCAGACTACTAAATTTCTACCCTCAACACTAAATTGGCATTGAAAAATAACCTACTGAGCAGATAATATTACTATATAAAGCTACCGTGCCTTGAGTTTTTTGAAATGTGTTATCTATCACTGTCATACAAATCAAATAGAAGAAATGCTTGGATATATATGACTTTCTTATATAAGATTATAAGCAACATCACAAGAGGTGACCTCTTAAATCGTAATGCTCAACTTTTGAGAAGAATATTTCGTTATACAAGGGTGTATGGCTATCACTTTTGGGATCTCTTTTTCCTAACAAGAATTTTACTGTTTTACAGATTATGAGAATTGAGCTTTTCACTGAAGTTTATGCTGAGTTTGATAATCAAAGATCGATAAATTTTCTGCATTAGACTCTGCTTTAAGATAGGAAGAGAAGGGGGACGTAAGGCTCCTTGTATTTTGTATAGATTGCTTATTTTGTAAGGTGATTATCGTAACTATTAATAATAATGGCATCAGCGATGGGGAGTGAATAAAAAGATAACATTTTATTTAAACAAAATCCAAAACTCTCCAAAATAAAAATAAAAAATGAGTGAAAATAATGTTGGAAAAAAATATAGGAAAGGAGCTAAAAAGGCTCCTTGTATTTCTCTATAGATTTTGCTTATTTTGTAAGGTGATTAGCGTAACTATTAATAATAATGGCATCAGCTAAAAGATAATCAGTGAACTAAAAAGATAACATTTTTATTTAAGCAAAATCCAAAAACTCTCCAAAATAAAAATAAAAAATGAGTGAAAATAATTAGTGCATAAAAAGGAGTGAAGATATATAAGCTCAATTTTAGATTTTTAATTTTGTATTTTTAAAATTAGATGAGATATCATAAAAAATTGTTGATAATATACCCAACCAACAAATTGCGAATTCATTATTAATTAGTAAAATCGATCCAGTCGGAATAATTAAGAATTCCGAATTGAAAAAAAGACTTTCATTGTGATGTCAAATGTAATCAATCATCCTTCAAAGTAAGAAGGAATACCAAAATGTTTATAACTTAAGCCATAAAGTAGGAACTAACATAAAATGGGGTTCTTTGATTACTCAAAGCTTTAGCTCAACAAATCAAATATCAAGAATCTTGAATCTTTGGCTTGAAGGATTATTAACCCCAACGTAATATAATAATGACCATATTTTGGAGCATGCAGAATAGCCGCCAATACAAAACACCAAAGTTGTGTATCACATTTTTTTCCCCCTGTTGATAAATAAATAATCACGCACTTTCCTTTGTGGGGTTGAGGTGGAAAGGAGAAGCAAAGTTGGAAAGTTATGGGACAGAGGCAAAATTATTACCTTAAGCCCATAATCTCTTCCGAAGCAAAGTTGATTAATACCCTATAAACGGACATCTTTTAGTGGGTGCTTACTTTTTAACCAATTATTCCATTGAGTGTAACTTAAGTTACATGCCTTCAAAGAATTATGCCTTTCTCATCATTCCATGATACATTTGCCATGGATTCGTTAATCAAACAGTATTACCATATGTTTTGTCTTCTATTGCTGAATAGGAAATTACATTCAGTAAATTGGTGAATAATAACTGAAGTAATGTTCATGGTAGATAATTTATAATTATGAACCAGTAGTTTTATAGCTAATATTATTTGGCAATGACTCTGCACAAAATAAGTAAGAAACTCAGGGACTTAGCAATCAAGTGTCCTTCACTGTTGAAGTAGCTAGTTGTGGTGGATAATCATGTTGGTCTAATTAATTGTTAGTTAACTGCGGCCAGATGAAGAATTTATTGGGATAAATGTTAAATGTCAATATTAATGAATCAGTTATAAAGTAATGAGTCAGTTATAAAGTAGTGAGTGTGTTATGTGTGGAGTTATGTTGGTCAGTTTTATAGCTTATAAATTGTCTTTGATAGTTTGTTATGATATGTAGATCAAGAGAAAAAGAGAAAGTGCAAATACACTAATTTGGTTGTCTCTTGCATCTGTGTGGATATCCAATTCTAATAAAATTTAACCAACAAGTCCCGAGTACTATGTTTGTTTTAAGTTCTACTAGGATACCCTGGGAACTACTTTGGATAGAGTTGTCGCTAGGCCTGGGTAGATGCAAAAGTAATTAATGGTTATGATACCACATTATCCCATTCTATAGCACACACTTTTCATACAAATGAATAAAAGACATTTTGTGAGTAAAATTAGAATATTAAGGCTCAATATAGATCAGGATTTGAAATTTTATGCAATTTTTTTTTTTTTTTTAACTATTACCTTAGAAGTTTCATAATCTTAAATATTGTACTTTTGTTGCTTAGCTGTAGAGTTCAACCTTGGTTTTTCAATTACTTTAAAGACATCCTACGTAGAAGACTTACTGTGAGTCTGTGACAACAGCAAAGAATAATTTTAATTGAGCCCCTTCTTTAAATAATGAGTGAACTACGCCGTCGGCCTAGGAAATAGTCACAATCTTAAATATATATTGTTGTTGAACACAATGGTTGATTCGAAAGTAACGAACACTGGATAAAAATCTGACAGAGTAACCGTTCAGAAAGTTGGATGAAAATTATTTTTATTTCACACACACGCGATCGGAGCCGAGTCAGTCGGTGGCGTGTGTGTGGTGGACTAAAGGCCACCTAGCTCCTCTCCCTTCCACAAAAGTATAATTTCCCAATGGGCAATTTAGGAGTGTGAAGTGAGAGTTTATAAAACCTCTCATCTCTTATTAGTTATCCAATGTGGGGGCTTCTTAAAACTCACATACCCCTTCAACTTCCCTCTTTTCTTTTCTTGCTTGACTAACTTCTTATTCATAAGCCATAGAATTTGAATATAAATTCCAACATATATAAAACATAAGATGCTTTCATATCAAACTAAAAGCAACTACAGTGATGGAAAAAAAATTCCAATACTACCATCGTAGGTACATCCGACCAATAAAAATGTGCCACTTTAGCTTGTATGATATTGAAAAGAGAGAAAAAAAAAATTTATTTTTGTATTTTACACTATGTCTTACTGTAAGATGTAGTGTAAAATACAATATCGTACCAATTTTCGGCAGTGTTTAAAAATTCGGCCCGGTCATCGACCCGACCGAGGCCAGGAGTCACGAGGTCACGGGATTATATATATGTGAGGTAGGATCCTTTAACATTGGTGTCAAATTTCAAATTTGACACCTCATCCGAAAGCCGTTAGATCAAAAAATATCAATGGCTCTGATTTGCAAGCATGTGACGCTGATCCGATTTTATATATTAAAAATTTATATATATATATATATATATATATATATATATATATATATATCTTATATGAAAATATTAAAAAACAAACCACCAATCATCAAAGATTTAAAATATACTTAACATAATTCACCAATTACAACCACAAGTCAATATTACACAACCTAATTAAAATATCAAGATATTAAAGTACAAAACTCATATTCTAATGGGGTCACTACGCTGACCTGGTTCTGCCTTTTTTGATAAGGACCCTGACAAAGGAAAATTTAAAGTAAGTAAGAATGCGTTTTTGTTTTCCATGGACTGTACGAATTTAATTTGAATGGGTAAAATTCTTATCTTTACTAGAAGATTAGCAAAGTGAAGATATAAGACGTCTAGGTCGCTGAGAGAGAAGAAAACGATTAGATTTACGTTTATTAGCATTTTTATTTTATTTCATTTTAATAAAATGAGGTCTAGTGAATTAAAAAAAAAATACAGTGACCCCTTTTCTGACCCGGGAGTCACTAAACTTGACAGAATTTTGGGGTTGAAGGGGTCGATGTGTCTATAGGGTCCAACTTGTGACCCCAACCCTCAGAGAGGAGGGGCCAGGGTTGACCCAGGTCAACCCCGGAGGCGGGATATGGTTTTAAAACACTGATTTTTGATTTTTGGTGCGACAATAATATCCATAAAGAGAGGGGAAAAAAAGAACATTTCAAATATTTGGAAGATTTTACACTGCCCATTATCTTTTATCTAAATTGAATGCTTAAATTTAATCTCTTTTTTTCTTTTTGTTTTATTTCATACATAAAGAAGAAAGCTAGATGAGAACCGAAGTTTGGAGAAAACGGAGAATAAATTGGAGGATGTTGATATCATGAAAAGAGAAGCGTTTAAACCTTGCAATGAATGGTGTAGATGGAGAGGGACAGAAAGAGATGCGGCACCTTAATCTAGTTATAATAATAAATTGATTATAGCTTAGCTTGCAAAAATCACAATTAGGCAACATTGCCTTTCTGGTTGATAATGTCTAAAGCTTTTTTGAGCATTCATTGCTTTAGAGCTCCTTTCATGAAGGTTAGATCATTCATCTCCTTCCCAATCAAGTAATCTATCTATCTCTATCACTAGGATACTGTATACACACATTATTATACAGTATATAAATACAATTTATACACGTGAAAGCAGGAAGCATCATAGGTCTTGTTCGGTGATGAAGTACTTCTTGTATTCTTGTTTATGAAAATCAGACACTCTCATGCTTAATTAATATTTCACACCAGCCTGAAAGAGACAACCATCTAGTACTTATGGTCCAAATAGCTAAATTCACACACTTTAATATTTTTTAGTGCTACCTTATTATTTTAGAAAATATTATTTTTTTAGACTTAAACACGTGACCTTACGATCCTAAAGAGCAAATAATAAGTCAAGAAAATATAAAAATTAAGAAGGTAATAGTGCAAAAACCTTATTTCTAATAACCTAACGAATATTGAGAATAATTTGTGTATACATAAATACATGTAACTGTTGTATTTTCTTTTATCCGGGTGCTTGTAGCTATGGAAAGGCATCATCATTCGTCACAATCGCTTAGTTGAACAACATTAATGTTATGTTTGGTGAGAAGGAAATAGAAGAAAAAAGAACAAAGAAATATCTAATGTATTTAAGTCTAATTATATGGCCAACTTGCTTTCTTTGTTTTCAAATCTCTCCTACCAAATACTGTTTGAAATGCCAAGCTACTAACTGAACTGAGAATTCCGGGACATTGATGATGTTGTCACCTTTTTTAATATAATATACTTGAATCTCACGGATTCAAAAAAATTTTAAACTGCCATGGTGTCATAGTCGTTGAGGTGGTCATCTATTATGGATGGGACACGTGTCACTTCTCCGGTGGCTACAAGATCTGATTGTACCAAAATAGCTAATTACCTCAGTTATTTTGGATTGAATGAATTGCATGTCCAGCCACTGAGGACATGACACGTGTCCCGTCCATAGTAGCTGACTACCTCAGTGACTATGGTACTGTGGCAATTTAGAAAAAAAATTTACTTCATAATATTCAGATATATTATATTCAAAAAGGTGGCAGAACGATTAATGTCCCCAGAATTCCAAGAAAATAAGATCATTTTAATGAATCTCCAACAAAAACATAAATTGATGCAATATCGGTTTATGAAAGAGATGTTAACTAATCCTTATGTAACTAAATAGCCAAAGAATCCATCAACCGGTCAGAATTTATGAAATCTATAATTACTTACCGACAGCAGGTTTAATTTTTTTATAATATTATTTAATTATGTGTTGAATATAAAAGAAAGTTATCATATTATTAAATTTTTTTAATAATGTGACAACGCATGATTGAATAATTTTTGTTTTAACTCAATTTTTGAAACTTTGTAAAGAACTTTTCATTATGAAACTGCTTACTTTACTCTATTATTTTATTTCTGACAGAATGATAGTAATTTTCCCCCCCACTCCGTTTTCCCTTCCTTTTGAGTAAAATTATAGTTTTCTTTCTCTTCTTTTTCTTTTTCTTTGCACTTTTTCTTTTTTCCTTCCTTTCAAGTAAATGGCATTGACAAATTTAAACCTTACAAACTACATAAGTGCATTAATAGGTTATGCTTACAGAATGAAATTGCATTTTGAGTGAAGGAAAGAAAAGGAATAATAATAATAATAACAACTAAGCTTAGAAAAATAATAAAACGTCATTAACACAACGTTCCCCCAAAGGATCTCCAAAACCAAAATCAAAACCCAAAATGCTCACTCACCTGCGAAACACTCTACACCCTCTCTAAATCTCTTACTTTTCTTGTTTTTTTTTTTTCCACCTACTTCGTTCTCTCTCTCTCTCTCTCTCTCTCTCTCTCTCTCTCTCTCTCTCTCTCTCTAAAATCCCACAACCAGGAGCGCTATTTCACTCACTGTTCCTATGGAATGCTGAATCTGGAGCATACCCATTTGGCAACCACTTGATCTACATGGAAAAACCTCAGATTTTTGTGTTTTGGGGAGACGAAACCCTTACTGGGGAGGCAATGTGAGGCAAAGTTTGTAACTTTTTGTAAGGTCCTATGATGGTGGCTGCCATTACTGAAGACACATTGAGCTCGCAAAGGCAACAGTTACCTTCAGAGAAAGACAATGGCAGCATACCCAGAAGACCCAAAGGGAGGCAAGTTTCTTCAAGGTACATGTCACCTTCAACAACTTCATCAACATCATCATCATCTACAACAACAACAACAACAACAACAACAACAACAACCTCTTCTTCTTCTCGTAGATTCCCATCTCCTCTTCTCTCACACTCTACAAATTCCGCAACCCCAGTTGTGCCGAAGCGGTCCCAATCTGTGGACCGCCGGCGACCACGACCGGCCACCCCTCTTCCCGAGGCGGCGAAGCTTCTAGTAACTTCTACACGGAGCTTGTCGGTTTCCTTTCAGGGGGAGTCCTTTTCGCTTCCCATTAGCAAGACTAAGGCCTCCGCCGCGGCCGCCGCCATACCGGCTTCGAGGAAGGCGGCGACGCCGGAGCGGCGGAGGTTGACTGCTGGAAGTGTTAGAGGAGATCAGGGGGAGAACTCTCGACCGGTGGATCAGCACCGGTGGCCGGGGAGGAGTCGGCGGGTCAATGATCTTACGAGGAGTGTGGATTGTGGTAGTGGTGATAGTGATAAGAAGAAGGTTGTTGGGAATGGATGTGGAAAAGTGGTTCGTGCTTTGCAGCAGTCAATGGTGGTGGAGGGTGGTGGTGGTGGTGGTGGTAGAAGAAGGGCTTCTTTTGATGGGTTAGGTGGTTTGAGTTTGGATTTGGGCAAAGCTGAGTTGTTGAAGGGTGATGTCAATGTGAATGTGAATGTGAATGTGAATGATTCTACCTTGCCTTGTGATCTTACTGCTTCTGATACTGATAGTGTTTCCTCTGGTAGCACTTCAGGAGCACAAGACTCTGTTGGGACTCGAAGGGAACCTCGTGGCATTGTTGTTTCTGCCAGGTTTTGGCAGGAAACTAATAGCCGCCTGCGCCGCTTGCAGGATCCCGGTTCACCATTATCAACAAGCCCTTCTTCAAGAATCACTGTCCCAACAAAGAATGCTCAATTGAAAAGGTATAATACTGATGGTACAGTGTTATCCCCTCGAACTATGGCTTCTCCAATCAGGGGAAATGCGCGTCCTGCTTCGCCCAGTAAACTTTGGGCATCTGCAGCATCCTCCCCATCAAGGGGGATTCCTAGTCCTGCTAGGGTGAGAAGTACAGTTGCCAGCTCCATCAATAGTAATTCTAGTAATACACCTTCAATTCTTAGCTTCTCTGCTGATGTGCGGAGAGGCAAGATAGGGGAAGATCGAATATTTGATGCGCATACCTTGAGGCTTCTGTATAACCGGTATGTGCAGTGGCGATTTGTTAATGCAAGGGCTGATGCTACCTTTATGGTGCAGAAACTGAATGCAGAGGTATGGTTTGTTAGGTATCAAGTCACCATTTTTTATATTATAGTTCTTTTTACTTGTAATTGATATGATATCCCTGATTGTTTAATAATTGTGTGGTTGAATGCTGATGTACTGTAGCGTGTTTTGTGTAATGATTTAGATTAATGGGATCTTCACCATGCTTATAACATTCTATACGATGTGTGTTGAAATTATAAAGATTTAGGTTGGGAAGGAAACAAAGAATAAAGATCCGATAATATGAAATTGGTATTGCTAGAAGGAGGTGCAGTAGGACTGGCTTGCCGATAGTGAGGCACAACGAGGAGAAAACAATCATTGTGCTGTGGGTACGACAGGTTTGGAAAGGGTGCAGTGGGTTTAGGGCTTGTCGAGAGAGATGAGAAGAAAAGAATCATTAAGATAATAACATCATTACATTATGGTTTTAGATTTTAAGAAACTCGATGGTGGAATAATGATGGGACAGATAATGAAGGATGGTACCTCTCTTCTTATACCATGTTAAAATCCTTTGCTAGAAGTTTAGGATGCTAAGGTCTTAAGGTGAATGATGAATGGTGATGACTCATTTTCAAGGAAATATGCTAGGTTTCAAGATGCAGATTGACTAAGATGATGAAACTCATTATGCATTTTTTGAATTTATCATCTAAACCTGGAAAATGTAGATAGTATTTCTCATCCTGGTTCCTTGCTCATAAGTACTTAAGATTTCAAAAAATTTAACCATTTCTACTATTCTTCTAATTGTGGATAATGGCAAGCTCATCAGGGAAAGGTGTACTGTAGACTGTAAATAAAGATTACTGAGGAGTTCTGCAAAACTTCTAGCATAATGTTCTATTCAAAATGTCTTCAGAAAACATTTATGAGGGCTGTTCATGGTTTATGTATTGACTTAAGAATCACACTGGCCTTTCTTTAGGCCAATTACCACACTGACTTCAGAAGTATGTTCAGAAAACTTCTTTTTGCCTTGTTGTGACCAAGAAATTATCTTGTTGGTAGTGACCTAATGAGGATGCTGTATAGTGAAAAGTTGTAGTGTAGAAATTTACAAGTAGCGCTGTCCCATATTTGGCTCAAGTTTACAGCTAGTTACAAATAGAAATTTCCAAGAAGTGATTCAGAAGGAAATGTAAACACTTAAACCTTCTATCCATTTGGAGGGAAAAAATCCATTACATGCAGGGTCGAGGAATGTGTCGTATGCCCATGCACTTAAGTATATGCACAGAAAATAGAAGTAGTTAATGGAAATGGTTTAAGTTTACTTTATGTTGGATAAATATAAAACCATTAGTTTAGCCTCACCCAATAACTTAAGCTTTTGAGTTGAATTGGTTCTTTACATGGTATCAGAGCCTTCGTGACCAAGTGGTCACGGGTTCAATCCTCATCGCCCCCATTCTCTTAATAAAACAATTAATTATTATGGACTTTCTTAGCACAAGTAAGCTGAGCCTGATGCATCATTCACCCTTCGAGCCCAATGGGCTCTCGCGTGAAGGTGTGTGTTAAAGAATATAAAACAATTAATTTAGTCTCACCCAACAGTTTAAGCTTTTGGGTTGAATTGGTTGTTTACACTTTAAGTAAGATTCATGGTAGCTCAGCATGACCTAATTTTGTCTTGACCTTGAGTCAGGGGCCTAACTTAGTTGACCATTTGATTTTTTTTAAACCACTTTATAGGCTCTAGAAATCTATTGGTCTTAGTGACTGATACGAACCTTGCGAGAACCTCACCCCAAAAGCTAGCTTAAGAGCTAGGAGACCCAAAGTCCATATAAACCCCATGTTAGTCACCTATATAACTAATGTGGGACTCTAAGTCCCATACCTTGGAGTAGGATCGTAACATTCCACCATGCTCCACAGCTCCGGAACCCACGCGGGTTGGCTTTGCGCTGGTTTTTTACTAGCCTTGGGCGAACATTGCAATCCCAGCGTCATCACCCGCGCCGCTCAATTGCAATTGGGAGATATAGTGAAAGGCTCTGATATCAATTGATACAAACCTTGGGAGAACCTCACCCCAAAAGCTAGGTCAAGAGGTAGGAGAGCCCAAAGTCTATATAAACCCCACATTAGTCACCCATATAACTAATGTGGGACTCTAAGTCCTATATCTTGGAGTAGGATCGTACCAGTGACATTCAGCTATTTCATTCATGATTTTCTGGTTTTCGATTATGTTGACAATGTTCTGAAGTGTTTATCATGAGATGCAGTCACACACTTCCAAAAGTTGTGTTTTCTACAGTTAGGTTTGTGCTTGCACATCTAATTTTGTGTACTGTGAAATAATTTACTCCTTCTATACTTAGGATGACAATGGCTGTGCTATCGACTGATAACAATACTACCATACGATAATTAACCGTAGGAAAATTAAATGTTTTTCATTGTTCCAGAGACATTTGTGGAATGCGTGGGTAACAATCTCAGAACTTCGGCATTCAGTCATACTTAAAAGAATCAAGCTGGTATTGCTGAGGCAAAAGTTGAAGCTAACTTCCATTCTTAAGGGACAGGTATGATTCAGAGCTTTCAAATTTAATATAATGCCTCTTATGCAATGAATGTAGCTCATGGAAGGTGATAAGCTTGATAAATTCAAATTGTATTTTTGCAACCTTGCTTTTGTTTTATAAATACTTGCATGCTTGCTGATGAGCCATTTATAACTTGATTCAAAGTCTACTATTCGATAATATTTTGGCAATTCAGTATGTTGCTTACAAGTTCCAAGCACATATATATATATAAGGACTTAATGTTATGTTTACATAAGAGTCATAGTCAACAATGCATTTGATTAGTACACTAATTATTATTATTTTGCTTGGTCATAGATTTCTTATTTGGAAGAATGGGCCCTTCTAGATAGAGATCACTCCAGTTCTTTGCTTGGAGCAACTGAAGCTTTGAGGGCCAGTACCCTGCGTCTTCCGGTTGTTGAAAAAGCAACAGTATGTGATACTTTTGTTTATTTTGGATACTTTGCACTATTTTAAAATAGACTGTCAAATATTAAACTGTTATTCTATATCAGGCTGATGTACCAAATCTAAAGGATGCTTTGGGGTCAGCAGTTGATATAATGCAGTCAATGGCATCCTCTATATACTCTCTTTCATCAAAGGTGATTTTTTTTATATCTTCTGTATGTGCTTTTATTTAAGATGCATGTGTTCTTTTAATTGTCATCTTAGATTTGTAATGTCTGCGTGAAACCAAGATTTCTATAATTTATTTTCAGGACTTTTGTTTGATAGTTGGGATTTGAGTTAGAAGTAATACTTCGATTGATTGGATCAGTCACTAGTCCACATTTTGTCAAGCCAGTTGAAGCCATTCTACCATAAATTGATTGTATATTCTTGTAATTTTTTTAGAAAAAGATCCTTGAATATTAAGTTCTTCAGAATGGATCCAAAATTAGCCATGTGACCTACCTTTCACCTCTTTAATTTTTTATTTTTTTTGGTAATTACCTTTCCCCTCTTTTAACTTGGTAATGAATTGTTTTCGCCAAATAATTATCTTACCATTTAAAATATCAAATTTATTGTTTTTTCATTAATATAATGAATAATGAATTGAAGAATTTTGATTCAAATTGATGTTTAATCAGAAACTTTGAATATTTCTTAAATGCTGAAACTATAAAATCTTAATGGTCAATAGTTTGGCTGATGGACACAAAATAATATATGTGATCCTGATGTCATAATAATCAGATATTAAGTTAAAATAAAAAACATAAAAGATATCTTGGCTAATATGCATGTGTATGTATGATATCATTTCACAAGTATGGTTTTTATATTGTTTATTGAGTAGAATATATTCTTACCTATCTGTGCTTAGGCTATGTCTATGATGCATGGACACGCTAAAAGAGGAATCTTGTCCTTGTCTGGCTTGTACACATGACACGTTAAAAGAGAAGTTGTGACTTGTGATATTCATTTCTGCAAAAAATATTAAATTTAATATTTGACACTTGTTTGACCTAAACTTTTTTTATACTTGCTACATATCTCTGTGTTGCCATCCTTGTTTTTTTAGTGTTTGATGTGTTGCCATCTTACGCGCCAATCTCCACCTTGTTTGCTTTAAGCTCTACTTCCTTGGAGCTAGCGCCAATTGATTGTTCAGAATTCCAATGTGGCATAACAATAGCAGTTTTTTTTAACCTGGATTGAAGGTTCAAATTCATTTTTGAAAATATTGATGTATGGTTCCATGATCTATCCCTTGAATCAGAATTAAGATGCACAATCCCATGCATTGTTGCTTATGTGGGTTCATTTCTGCAGCCACCAAATAGTTTTGCTTTTGGTGGTCAGCTTTTCCAGTAATATGATGAAAATGAGCTGATCAATTGTAACAACTAAGTTCATTAGCTGGTGTGGGTTACTTGGATCAATCAACACCATTTTGCTCTAGACAACACAACAACCAAAGCCTTTTCTCACTAGGTGGACTATTTTGCTTGATCAAAAACAAAATTTTCAGTAAAACCAACTGAAAGTTGTAGTCCCCGGAAAAAACAAAAAACAAAAAACTGCTGATTAGAATCCTATTGAAACCTTTGTTAATTCTGAAAGAGTTCAGGACGACTTTGCTCAAAACCAATTGCTAAATTGTTCTTTTGGTTTCAATCACTCATGACATGGTTCATATATAGTGAGGATATGGGAATAGAGTTAAGAGATAAGCGCATATTTGCACTTCTGGTAGTATATCTAAAATCAGGAGATCCTAGCAGGTGGAAGAAACTAACTGCTTGGTGGCTGAAATCCTAAAGGTGACCTCAAAGGAAAGGTTTTTACTTGAACAATGCAAGGATTTTTTGTCCTCTTTAGCAGCCATGCAGGTAATCATGTCTGTCCGAAGCTTTCTCATTCTAATTTCTATATCAATATTCTTATTGCTATTTTGTATCGAAAAATGGCAGGTCAAGGATTGTAGCTTAAGAACACATATGTTACAACTTTCTCGCGTACCAACTTCCAGCTGCCTGACAACACATGTGTAGAACTGATCTTATCTGACAACAACTCACTCTTAATGCTAACACTACTCCCAGCCTTTTATTTTCCACAGGGTGGAGATAACACAGAAGGTAATAAGAATGGAATGAAGTTAATAGCTGGTTTTTGGTGCTCATTTGACATTTTTGAAACCTGTTGTTATGGTCTTGTATTGTATGTCTTGTGTGTAGTATATCTTTTGTATCTGATTATTACAATTTACAAAGGAAAAAAAAAGTGGCTTTTCTCTCACTAGTTAGCTAGCTGTATACAATTACCTTGTCATTTGAGGAAAAGCGAGTGTCTGTGTATATATCTATATGTAATCAACTAATCATTGTTTAGTCTGTGGCCTAGATCTTCATTTGAATCCCTAGTATATGCTCTGCTGTTTTGATTATTTTGTCATTATAGTTTTAGCAATCACAGGCATGATTTTGCATATCAGAACAATTAATTATTGACTCGGACTGTCAAATTTATAGCTGCTGGGAGAACAGATGATTGGAGATGTGTTTATGTTCCTCTTATGTAATTGTAAATAACTGAAGCATGATGGTGATAGCATAATAGCAAAAATGTAGCACAGAATCATCCATTTTGCAATATCATTCTTCCGTTTAACTGAAAAAGGCAAATATAGTCTAACATGATCAAATTATGCCTTTCTGGATGATTATATCACCTTCCCGTACAAAACATCTTCTGCTTCTCTATTGTCAGATCCCTTGTGAAGTTTTTCTTGGCATTGTCCAAAGGACGAAATGAAAATGTGTAAGGGAGTAAAATACGATGAGATATTATAAACAAGTTGTTTAAACCATGATCAAGCTTTGTTTCAAAGAAGAATCGTCCAATGAATGAATAGTATGTGTATATATTTTTGTCACCAAATCAAACATGTGACTTTTAAACAATACTACGCATGAGTGGAACTTTGGAGTGGAAAGAGCAAAGCAACAATGGCACTCCAAGTCTCCAACCATATAAGAAGGCAAGGCCCATTTCCCACCACTATTGTAGTCTCACTAACAATGCCATCTTCTGTAGGCCTAGTCCAAATAACAGTCTCATTCTGTGTTTAACTAAAAAAATTCCCCTCTTGCTGAGTCGTAATAAATAAATGAACAAGATCTCAGCAAAATAAATAAATAAATACAAACCTAATAACCAATTTGTTCCATTTGAATTTGTTGACTTTTTTTGCTCTTGTGAGTTATATAAATAATATGGTATCAATTGCACATAACAATTTCTCTCAATAGAAAGGGAAAACATAAAGTTATGGTACAAAGGCAATCGGTTGATTACTCCGTAATTAACTTTTAAAACTCTTCAAATATACAATTGCTTACATGAATTATTTAACTATGCAAATGATTCCAAAACTTAAAAAGAACATCCTTCGAAATCATTATTGCTTGCATTTTACCAGGTGGTTATTTATTAGGCTTAAAAATATTGCAACTGGCCCACACGCATTCTGTCATTAGTTAGTTTGTTGAAATAGCCCATTCATGATGAATAACAGGAAAGAAAGAGAACAAGAGAGAAAGGTACCACCAATATTTGATCCATTGCCCATTATGGACGAAGCTAGGTTCAGGCTTTAGAAGGTGAACGAATATTTTCATACAAGACTGTGCCCGAAAGAACCTCCCACAGCCCAAAACCAATCTGAATATCATGTTTAAAAATATATATAAATTAAATTTAAGAAAAAAAAGTGTGTATCATTTCAAATGACGTAAAGTTGTATCATTCTGAGTGAGAGAAAGAAATGGATAAAAGAGAGAAGAGAGTGGACAAAAAATATAAAGATGAGAATCTCACCTTCTCTATCAAAGTGAAATAACATAAATTGTCCTAAATTTAAAAGGATGAAAACATGAGGCAGTGATAGGTTGAGTTATTCCTAAGTATGCAGGAATATTGAACAAAGTAATATTCAATAGATACTCATCCAATAATAATAATTAAGATAATAATATAAAAAGGCGGCATCAGAAGAATAGTGTAAGGAGCTTCTTATCACTTTGAGAAGCACAACCCTCTGCTCTACTTCCCAACGTCGACATCTCCGATTCCTCGGACGGTGTTCCCGCACGTTGCTTCTTTGTAATTGTTTGGTTACACTGACACCTTCCACCGCCAACGACCACTCTCTGCGGTTGTGCTTCATAGTTCTTGACGTCATCAAAACCAACCTTACTCTGTACCATTACTTGCTGATCACTAGAACCATCCACAAAGGATTCAAACCCCTCATCACTGTTATCTACACCCAATAAAAACTGAGGCAGTGGTGTCAACGCGCCACCACCTCGTAGCACTTTCTGGACCCCCAATTGGCAAAGGTGCCAGTTCCCAGTCCACAGCAGACCCACAGCTCCATTAACTGGATTAATAGTACGGCCCACAGCTTCATATAGAAGTGACTGAAACAAAGCTGTTAATATTGACATACACATACCACAAATGTCACAACAACTTTCCCAACTTCACACTCCCTTAGTCATGATTATTAATTATAAATTTATTGACCTGCTAATTAATTTGAGTGCACCAGCTTTATAATAAATATATATTGCATTTATAGTCACAATTATGCATAAGAAATTATTCTTCCACAGTCCACACTATATATATATATATATATATATATATATATATATATATATATATATATATATATATATATATATATAGTCAGGTTATATTTATAAATTTTTTTTATATATATATATATATATATATATATATATATATATATATATATATATACTATTTTTCCTCCTTTAATATAACACAACAAATTTTCCTAACACATTTTAAAACAAAAGAAAAAAGAAAAAAAATTGGCGCGCAAAACGGATCTCTATAACATATATATATATATATGAGGTATTTCCTACAACATAATAAACATAAAACCTATATATATATATATATATATATATATATATATATATATATATATATATATAGATATTTTTTGATTGTAACATCTATAGAGATGAGGTGTCAGATTTTATATATATATATATATATTAGAGAGAGAGAAATAAAATTCCTTGTATTGATTATTCTACAACTAGAAGTAGTATCTTCATCCAAATTTAACTTGTAATTCAAATGGAGACTACCTGTGTCTTTGTATAAAATTGTAGATGCATGCAACTTAATATAGAGAAATTAAGATGAAATAATTCATTACATGTGGCAGATTGACAAATAATATTATTGTTACGAATGATATGAGGGAGTCCAAAATCTTTGCAAATGATATATCCATCAATAGGTCAAATTACAAAATACAATAAGTGAGCTGACATCACATTTCAATCAAAAACCTTAAAATTGTAGGTTTATGGATCTTTTGCATATGATCATCACTTTTTATGCAGTCGATATATATAATTATCACTTCGATCTTATGTATAGTCTTATTGATTATGTGGTTTATCATCTATCATTTAACATCACCACAAAAATTTTTTTACCCATAATATTTTGTGACAATTTCCAACAATTATGATGTTATGTATAGTCTTATTGATTATATCTAGATATATAGTTATTTGAAAGATTAGTGATATAAGAAAATTAACGATATGATTTCATTCTATATACTGAATAATAGAATAGAATTCATGTGGCACCACTTGTAATATATATATAGGCATACCAGATCTTTGGTTGGTGGGTACGGAGGAAAGGAAAGACATGAGGGTGGCACGGCCGTAGAACTTGGCGACGAAGATGGTGGCGTATGCCTGTGCTTGTGGGTTCTCTATCCACAGTAAGCAATGTCGTAGCATGCAGTCGTCGCTGCAACCCTTTCGGAGGACACGACAACCGTTGCAACTCATCCTTTTTTCTTCTTCTTTGATCCCAACACACCTTAATTAATAAATATTTGAACTCACACTTCCCCACAAAAATTTTAATTTGGATGAATCAACCAGAAACAATGTGTATGCAAGATTTATATGGAGGAAGGAAAGTGAGTTAGGCATATATAATGGTAATTATAAAAGAGTGTGGGAACATGCGTCATCAATTAATCAACCCTTGTTCGTTTTGGTTTATCAATATTATATTATATAAATTCAACCATGGTTGAGTTACTAATGGATAGGATCTTGTGGGTGCTCGAGGCTGCTCAGGTTCTCCGCAAATGTTGGAATTTCTCCATAGTTGGATTCCCCTCTACAGGTCTATCTTTCAAATTCTCTTTTAATTCCCAATTCGGATCAATGTAAATGAGGCTTAATTTATTGTTCTTATGAATATAGTGATTTATTATGTACTTGTTGCTGTAAAATAACCTTTATTTATCTTTTTCTACATGTTTCAAGAATAGGATATTTTAACTCTCTTTTTTTTTTTTTGTCATCAATTCATCTTTAATATTATTGGATTAGAATCTTAATTTTTTTTTCTTCTCTTGAGATTTTGATTCAATAATATTAAAGATGAATAAGTAAGGTAGGTAAGAAAAAAAATTATATTGAATAACTTATCTCATATTTTTCATAGCTAGTAAGAGAATATATTTTTATATTTTAATTTATGATAAATCAATCCATAGTTTCTAGCCCAACCTTATTCTAATCACTTTAGATAAATCCAAATAAAATATTTCTTAACAACTCAAATGAGTTTCTACACAATTAAAGCAATAATGATAACTTGAAAATAGGGATATTAATAAGGGATTAATATTTTTTATATTATATAAAATAATATTACTTCTTATATACGTATAAAAATATGGGTAATACTTTTATTATCAAAATTTTTTAGTATTAACTTACTATCTATTTAATCAATAAATCAAAGAGAGAAAAAAGTTGAATGTGAGAGAAAAAAGTTTTATATGACCCATTTAAAAAATATGAATGTAATAAATAATAATTTTTTTATGTAACATAAGAAAAATATTTTCCTAAAAATATATGGGAAGATGATATGAAAAAAAAAAATAGAAATAATATATCAATTGTTTAAAAAAGTAGTGTGAGGTTTAATGATGTTTCATAAGTATGATGATGATTAGGCTAGCATAGGCATAGGAGTTACAGTCAAAAGTTGGATACGTGGCATTTGGCATCTTTATCCAAAATGGACCACATTTGCATCCAAATGACAAGTGTTTAGCGTATTTTTCAACAAAATTAATGTTTGTGGAGAATGGGATTCCAATAAGATTAAACTTTTGCAGCTCAAATATTGGCCTTATATGCATGCATCTTATGTGGTTAAAGGTGACTCCACCATGGTATCAAGTTGTTGTTATATTTTAATTGGGGGGCTGGACCCAATACAACCCCGGTTTATTATTAATATTATTAATTAAGTTTAATTAGGCCCTACACAGTTCAAAACTAGTTTGTGAAAGAGAGGGACTATTATTGATGAACCTTCTTTTCAAAGTATCCGTGTCCCTTTGATGCATTAGGAAGACAAATGGGATTTGGGCATTATTATTAGGGTTATCTTTATTTCATTTTACATAAATAATTTTCTTACACACATAAAAAAGGATTAGGTGTCACCATTTTTTTTATTTTTCTTCTTATTTGTGGGTTCTACTTAAACTTTTATTTCTACAACTTAAGATAATTTCTTTCCTATATCATAAGAAAAATATATCCCTTATTATTATTATTATTTGCTTTCTTGCAGGCACCTTTCAACCATTTTGACCATTTTGTTGAATCTAATATCAGTTAAAGTTTGGAAGATGCCCTCCTCTACCCCTCAATTTCAACACATCATTGTGTATGTATAAAAATAAAATGGTACCATTTTATGATAATGATTTATGTTTTTCCATTTTATCAATGTTTAGTGTATAATAAATAACCACTCCTAAAGCTTCGATTTCAACCTTTGCCACTTCTTTGTAATAAACGCTTAAATCTTCATTTTAGATATTTGGAGTAGCTCCAATGAAGCTGATTACACATTGTGACAGAAACGAAGTGGAGAAAAGTACAATATACACAATATTAACTAACTGAAGTTAACAGGTACGTTGTCAATGCTACTTCAGCATAGTAACTATAGGTTCCATCACTAATATTTGTTCAAGTTTGATTGAACTTGTTGCCGCGGCACAATTATCTGGCCTAAGAAGTAGTAACCTTGATTTTATGAATTATATTGTATTAATATTGGTATGCGGTTAATGGATGCCGGATTACCTTTAGTTATCAAATGTCTGTGACGTGCATTTTAAAGCAAGTTTCTGTGAATTTGAGGGGAGCAATTTTGTTTCTTTTGATGTATGCTAGATAAACAAATGTGATAGTGATAGGGACCAACCAATTTGATAGGGAACAATAGAACAGATTGAAGAAAAGATAGTTCTATGGAAATGTATATTGATATGAATCCACAGTTACAGTGTTTCAGTAATGAAAATTACAATAACAAGAATAGTGTAGTTCTATGGAAGTTACAGTAACAATAACGAAAAAATGCAGAAAGAAGAAAAGGATAATGTAGAGCAATTGGAGAGGCTCTACTCTCTCCCAAAGTCCAAGGTCCAAGCAAATATCCCAGATGCCTTACACCAATGCACACTATCCTATTTAACCAACCAGACCCTCCTCAACAATCTCTCCAATTCTGTTATCCACGTCAGCTAGGCTAAATCAATTCCACTCCCTGCATGTGTTGCACCTTCTAACAGAATACCCTTTTTGCTGACTAGGATCGTATCAATACTCCCCCCGTAACAATCACCTTGTCCTCAAGGTGATGATCATTTTCCGGGATCCCATTGCTTGAAATGTAATGGCCAGCTAATGCACGAGGCTATGTAACCTCCACCACCGGGATCCCACTGTGTGAAAAATATAGGCCAATGGATTTCTAAAACATAAGAGTGCCCACCAGGGTCCCACTCAACTTCTGCACTTGAACCCTTATGTACCCAATGGAAACTAGTAACATGAGCTCCATTTAATAGATTTCTAGTAGCAGATAGAACAGCCTCATCAAGTTGATGAACAGTATTAATAACAGTAGAAAAATGACTTGTTCCGAATATACCTTTCCTCCTGTTCACATAACTAGGCAGTGAATATTCTTGTGTGCCTTCAATTCTCAAAAAATCAGAATCTTCAACATATAAAATACCTCGTTTATCTTCATTAACTATGCCAAACCTATTATGATTTTGTTCCAAGATATCAAAAGAATAATTCTTGCAAAACCCCATAAATTCCGCACTAGTTTTAGGCCATTGAACCCCAACAGCCTTCTTGAATTCCTCTTCAATGTACAAATGCCCTTGCCAAAATTGTTTTCTTTCTTCAACATCAAAGGGCCAATTGCATACCTCGATATGATATTTGATTACTTCAGAGTTGCCAAGCTCATGCCATGCTTCAAGACAGCTCCAAGGTTTCCATGTGTTGTCTCCATCTAGTTGGACAATGAGCCAGGCTCCAAGGACAGATTGGCTGACCTGCTGCGAACCAATTGAAAGGGCGAAGGGTGTGTCCTTGGGCACAACTGCAACACAATTTTTTGGCAAACCGCCATTCACCCTTCCTTCGGCCATTAAAGCACTCCGCATAGGGCTCATATTGCTGGTAAACGAGGTATGATGCATACTCAATGATGGTGTCGTTTCTGCATAGCATTTCACCATTTCTTTAAGGATGAGTTCTCGCTTTGGGCCACTAGTTTTGGGTTCATGCATGGGCTCGCAAGCCCAACCTGATAGATCAACAATTTGGCCCACGTTTTGTAACGAGCTCCCAAATAGTCTTTGCATGGAGAGTTGCAAAGCCATCTCTGAATTTCCTTCTGTTTCACGCTGAGTTTCGTCAACATCGATCGTTTTTGTAAGTGGTTCTGTCATTACATTAGCATCTTCGTCCACCACCAACAAATGCAGCGGGCGCACGACACACCTATGGTGTGGGTTCCAATGTTCATCACCTTTGAAACACAATCCACATCTTTGTCGATCTCGTAACTCTGCTTGTGAGAGGCATAGAGTATTGCTCACTTGGCTTGCTGATGTGCAACCACCGTCGTCGGCCTGGTTAATGGTGTTTATGGTTCCCTTCGTCGCTTCCCTCTTTGAGCCATCTTTTGCAACCCTAACATTTTGGAAACTTGCAATCTTAGTGTTAAGTGAGTTGGGCCGCTCCTTAACCCGACCCGTGGGCGTTGGGTTGAAAGAACCCAAACTAGAAAACCCCCAAGTTTTACTCTCATATGGGTTGTTGCTATTACATTGGGCCTGAACCCCTCTATTCAGCCCACTCGTGGTATAAACCTCTTTGTTCAGCCCACTCATGGCAGCCCTGCTGTCTGCGCTCAGCCCCTCCTCCATCCCTGCCATATTCCTCTTCTCTATCTTCAAAGAGAACTTGATCATCTCCCTCAAGCTGATTGCTGGGTACATCAGTAATTCTGCACTGATGCTACTTCTGACACCATTAAGCCATGCCCCTTTAAGCAGCTCCTCATCTTCAATTCGCAAAGCTCCGATTACCTTCTTGAACTTGCGTCTGAACTCAGCCACCGTTCCGCTCTGTTTAAGCGAGTATAACGCTTTATAAGGATCATCTAATGCTTCTGGTTGAAATCGATTCAGATTTTCGTTCGTCTTGTTCTCCTCAAATCTTTCGCCGCTCCTTCTTGTTTGTGGTCGCCCTCTAGAGAGTTGCTTGGTCTTCTCAAGAATTTCATCAAGGAGCCTAAGTATCTCCTTATGATTCTCTTCAACTTGCTTTCCTCTTTTTCTCCATTCTTCAAATCTATTTTCTAATTGCATCTCACTTTTCCTCCAATCTTCAGATCTGTATTCCATTTTTTTTTCTTTTTTTTTTCTTTTTTTTTTGTTGTGTGGTGTTAAATATCAAGATACAAGAGGAATTGATAGTAATCCTTGTTTTGTTAAACTACACAACATTGGTTCTATTATATAGCAAACCAATTGAAGAATACAATGAGACACACACAATGTGGGACTTCTACTAACACTCTTAACACTCCCCCTCAAGCTGTAGCATATAGATCATATGCTACAAGCTTGATACATAAATAATACTCCTATTAGGAACCAAAAGCAACAGTGCTACATCAACAAAATGAAATGACCAAGTAACATAACATCAAAATAAATCTCCTATATGAGAAACCAAAAATCAACAATGTGCTAAAAATGGCGTCAGAATGAACATCAACATGGAAGATGCCGGAATGATCATCGGCAAAGACATCTGTGCTGGAATAACCATCAGCAACATGGACGACGGTATGGAAGATGCCGGAATTATCATCGGCAAAGACAACAGTGCTAGAATGACCATCAGCAACATGGAAAGTGCTCCCCCTCGAGAGGAACTTCGGAGCCGGAATTATCATCGGCAAAGACAACTGTGCTGGAATGACCATCAGCAACATGGAAAGTGCTCCCCCTCAAGAGGAACTTCGGAGCCGGAATTATCATCGGCAAAGACAACTGTGCTGGAATGACCATCAGCAACATGGAAAGTGCTCCCCCTCAAGAGGAACTTCGGAGCCGGAATAATCATCGACAAAGACAACTGTGCTGGAATGACCATCAGCAACATGGAAAGTGCTCCCCCTCAAGAGGAACTTCGGAGCCGGAATCATCATCGGCAAAGATAACTGTGCTGGAATGACCATCAGCAACATGGAAGGTGCTCCCCCTCAAGAGGACGATGAATAGAATAAATAGTCCATCTTGGGAAGAAAGAAGATTAAAAAAAAAACTTCACATAATCGGAAAAGTCGCCGGAGACGGCGGTGGGTCGTCGGAGACGCTAGTGGGTCGTCAGAAAAGTCGCCAGAAAGTCATCAAAAAAGTCAACGGAGACGAAAGTCAACGGAGACGGTAGTCAACGGTGGTCGATCAATGACGGTCAACCCAACAGCTTCCCAAGGATCATTCTTTTCTGATGTGACAGATCAGTCTAAGCTGCAGTCACAGAGCATACTAAGAAAAACCCGAAAAAGAAATAACAACGAGAATCCCTTGATATCTCTCTATAACCATATTGAAATTATGGAAAAGTGAACTAAGTTAAGTGTATTAAGATTCCTCTTGTTAGGCTCTAGATACCATGTTAAAGATCAAGATACAAGAGGAATTTTAATCCTTGTTTTGTTAAACTACACAACATTGGTTCTATTATATAGCAAACCAATTGAAGAATACAATGTGTGGGACTTCTACTAACACTCTTAACATGTGGTTCAAAACCCTCCCTAGATCGGAGGGCTCTGATACCAATTTGATAGGGACCAACCAATTTGATAGGGAACAATAGAACAGATTGAAGAAAAGATAGTTCTATGGAAATGTATATTGATATGAATCCACAGTTACAGTGTTTCAGTAATGAAAATTACAATAACAAGAATAGTGTAGTTCTATGGAAGTTACAGTAACAATAACGAAAAAATGCAGAAAGAAGAAAAGGATAATGTAGAGCAATTGGAGAGGCTCTACTCTCTCCCAAAGTCCAAGGTCCAAGCAAATATCCCAGATGCCTTACACCAATGCACACTATCCTATTTAACCAACCAGACCCTCCTCAACAATCTCTCCAATTCTGTTATCCACGTCAGCTAGGCTAAATCAATTCCACTCCCTGCATGTGTTGCACCTTCTAACAGAATACCCTTTTTGCTGACTAGGATCGTATCAATACTCCCCCCGTAACAATCACCTTGTCCTCAAGGTGATGATCATTTTCCGGGATCCCATTGCTTGAAATGTAATGGCCAGCTAATGCACGAGGCTATGTAACCTCCACCACCGGGATCCCACTGTGTGAAAAATATAGGCCAATGGATTTCTAAAACATAAGAGTGCCCACCAGGGTCCCACTCAACTTCTGCACTTGAACCCTTATGTACCCAATGGAAACTAGTAACATGAGCTCCATTTAATAGATTTCTAGTAGCAGATAGAACAGCCTCATCAAGTTGATGAACAGTATTAATAACTGTAGAAAAATGCCTTGTTCCGAATATACCTTTCCTCCAGTTCACATAACTAGGCACTGAATATTCTTGTGTGCCTTCCATTCTCAAAAAATCAGAATCTTCAACATATAAAATACCTCGTTTATCTTCATTAACTATGCCAAACCTATTATGATTTTGTTCCAAGATATCAAAAGAATAATTCTTGCAAAACCCCATAAATTCCGCACTAGTTTTAGGCCATTGAACCCCAACAGCCTTCTTGAATTCCTCTTCAATGTACAAATGCCCTTGCCAAAATTGTTTTCTTTCTTCAACATCAAAGGGCCAATTGCATACCTCGATATGATATTTGATTACTTCAGAGTTGCCAAGCTCATGCCATGCTTCAAGACAGCTCCAAGGTTTCCATGTGTTGTCTCCATCTAGTTGGACAATGAGCCAGGCTCCAAGGACAGATTGGCTGACCTGCTGCGAACCAATTGAAAGGGCGAAGGGTGTGTCCTTGGGCACAACTGCAACACAATTTTTTGGCAAACCGCCATTCACCCTTCCTTCGGCCATTAAAGCACTCCGCATAGGGCTCATATTGCTGGTAAACGAGGTATGATGCATACTCAATGATGGTGTCGTTTCTGCATAGCATTTCACCATTTCTTTAAGGATGAGTTCTCGCTTTGGGCCACTAGTTTTGGGTTCATGCATGGGCTCGCAAGCCCAACCTGATAGATCAACAATTTGGCCCACGTTTTGTAACGAGCTCCCAAATAGTCTTTGCATGGAGAGTTGCAAAGCCATCTCTGAATTTCCTTCTGTTTCACGCTGAGTTTCGTCAACATCGATCGTTTTTGTAAGTGGTTCTGTCATTACATTAGCATCTTCGTCCACCACCAACAAATGCAGCGGGCGCACGACACACCTATGGTGTGGGTTCCAATGTTCATCACCTTTGAAACACAATCCACATCTTTGTCGATCTCGTAACTCTGCTTGTGAGAGGCATAGAGTATTGCTCACTTGGCTTGCTGATGTGCAACCACCGTCGTCGGCCTGGTTAATGGTGTTTATGGTTCCCTTCGTCGCTTCCCTCTTTGAGCCATCTTTTGCAACCCTAACATTTTGGAAACTTGCAATCTTAGTGTTAAGTGAGTTGGGCCGCTCCTTAACCCGACCCGTGGGCGTTGGGTTGAAAGAACCCAAACTAGAAAACCCCCAAGTTTTACTCTCATATGGGTTGTTGCTATTACATTGGGCCTGAACCCCTCTATTCAGCCCACTCGTGGTATAAACCTCTTTGTTCAGCCCACTCATGGCAGCCCTGCTGTCTGCGCTCAGCCCCTCCTCCATCCCTGCCATATTCCTCTTCTCTATCTTCAAAGAGAACTTGATCATCTCCCTCAAGCTGATTGCTGGGTACATCAGTAATTCTGCACGGATGCTACTTCTGACACCATTAAGCCATGCCCCTTTAAGCAGCTCCTCATCTTCAATTCGCAAAGCTCCGATTACCTTCTTGAACTTGCGTCTGAACTCAGCCACCGTTCCGCTCTGTTTAAGCGAGTATAACGCTTTATAAGGATCATCTAATGCTTCTGGTTGAAATCGATTCAGATTTTCGTTCGTCTTGTTCTCCTCAAATCTTTCGCCGCTCCTTCTTGTTTGTGGTCGCCCTCTAGAGAGTTGCTTGGTCTTCTCAAGAATTTCATCAAGGAGCCTAAGTATCTCCTTATGATTCTCTTCAACTTGCTTTCCTCTTTTTCTCCATTCTTCAAATCTATTTTCTAATTGCATCTCACTTTTCCTCCAATCTTCAGATCTGTATTCCATTTTTTTTTTCTTTTTTTTTTCTTTTTTTTTTGTTGTGTGGTTCAAAACCCTCCCTAGATCGGAGGGCTCTGATACCAATTTGATAGGGACCAACCAATTTGATAGGGAACAATAGAACAGATTGAAGAAAAGATAGTTCTATGGAAATGTATATTGATATGAATCCACAGTTACAGTGTTTCAGTAATGAAAATTACAATAACAAGAATAGTGTAGTTCTATGGAAGTTACAGTAACAATAACGAAAAAATGCAGAAAGAAGAAAAGGATAATGTAGAGCAATTGGAGAGGCTCTACTCTCTCCCAAAGTCCAAGGTCCAAGCAAATATCCCAGATGCCTTACACCAATGCACACTATCCTATTTAACCAACCAGACCCTCCTCAACAATCTCTCCAATTCTGTTATCCACGTCAGCTAGGCTAAATCAATTCCACTCCCTGCATGTGTTGCACCTTCTAACAGAATACCCTTTTTGCTGACTAGGATCGTATCAATACTCCCCCCGTAACAATCACCTTGTCCTCAAGGTGATGATCATTTTCCGGGATCCCATTGCTTGAAATGTAATGGCCAGCTAATGCACGAGGCTATGTAACCTCCACCACCGGGATCCCACTGTGTGAAAAATATAGGCCAATGGATTTCTAAAACATAAGAGTGCCCACCAGGGTCCCACTCAACTTCTGCACTTGAACCCTTATGTACCCAATGGAAACTAGTAACATGAGCTCCATTTAATAGATTTCTAGTAGCAGATAGAACAGCCTCATCAAGTTGATGAACAGTATTAATAACTGTAGAAAAATGCCTTGTTCCGAATATACCTTTCCTTCTGTTCACATAACTAGGCAGTGAATATTCTTGTGTGCCTTCAATTCTCAAAAAATCAGAATCTTCAACATATAAAATACCTCGTTTATCTTCATTAACTATGCCAAACCTATTATGATTTTGTTCCAAGATATCAAAAGAATAATTCTTGCAAAACCCCATAAATTCCGCACTAGTTTTAGGCCATTGAACCCCAACAGCCTTCTTGAATTCCTCTTCAATGTACAAATGCCCTTGCCAAAATTGTTTTCTTTCTTCAACATCAAAGGGCCAATTGCATACCTCGATATGATATTTGATTACTTCAGAGTTGCCAAGCTCATGCCATGCTTCAAGACAGCTCCAAGGTTTCCATGTGTTGTCTCCATCTAGTTGGACAATGAGCCAGGCTCCAAGGACAGATTGGCTGACCTGCTGCGAACCAATTGAAAGGGCGAAGGGTGTGTCCTTGGGCACAACTGCAACACAATTTTTTGGCAAACCGCCATTCACCCTTCCTTCGGCCATTAAAGCACTCCGCATAGGGCTCATATTGCTGGTAAACGAGGTATGATGCATACTCAATGATGGTGTCGTTTCTGCATAGCATTTCACCATTTCTTTAAGGATGAGTTCTCGCTTTGGGCCACTAGTTTTGGGTTCATGCATGGGCTCGCAAGCCCAACCTGATAGATCAACAATTTGGCCCACGTTTTGTAACGAGCTCCCAAATAGTCTTTGCATGGAGAGTTGCAAAGCCATCTCTGAATTTCCTTCTGTTTCACGCTGAGTTTCGTCAACATCGATCGTTTTTGTAAGTGGTTCTGTCATTACATTAGCATCTTCGTCCACCACCAACAAATGCAGCGGGCGCACGACACACCTATGGTGTGGGTTCCAATGTTCATCACCTTTGAAACACAATCCACATCTTTGTCGATCTCGTAACTCTGCTTGTGAGAGGCATAGAGTATTGCTCACTTGGCTTGCTGATGTGCAACCACCGTCGTCGGCCTGGTTAATGGTGTTTATGGTTCCCTTCGTCGCTTCCCTCTTTGAGCCATCTTTTGCAACCCTAACATTTTGGAAACTTGCAATCTTAGTGTTAAGTGAGTTGGGCCGCTCCTTAACCCGACCCGTGGGCGTTGGGTTGAAAGAACCCAAACTAGAAAACCCCCAAGTTTTACTCTCATATGGGTTGTTGCTATTACATTGGGCCTGAACCCCTCTATTCAGCCCACTCGTGGTATAAACCTCTTTGTTCAGCCCACTCATGGCAGCCCTGCTGTCTGCGCTCAGCCCCTCCTCCATCCCTGCCATATTCCTCTTCTCTATCTTCAAAGAGAACTTGATCATCTCCCTCAAGCTGATTGCTGGGTACATCAGTAATTCTGCACGGATGCTACTTCTGACACCATTAAGCCATGCCCCTTTAAGCAGCTCCTCATCTTCAATTCGCAAAGCTCCGATTACCTTCTTGAACTTGCGTCTGAACTCAGCCACCGTTCCGCTCTGTTTAAGCGAGTATAACGCTTTATAAGGATCATCTAATGCTTCTGGTTGAAATCGATTCAGATTTTCGTTCGTCTTGTTCTCCTCAAATCTTTCGCCGCTCCTTCTTGTTTGTGGTCGCCCTCTAGAGAGTTGCTTGGTCTTCTCAAGAATTTCATCAAGGAGCCTAAGTATCTCCTTATGATTCTCTTCAACTTGCTTTCCTCTTTTTCTCCATTCTTCAAATCTATTTTCTAATTGCATCTCACTTTTCCTCCAATCTTCAGATCTGTATTCCATTTTTTTTTCTTTTTTTTTTCTTTTTTTTTTGTTGTGTGGTTCAAAACCCTCCCTAGATCGGAGGGCTCTGATACCAATTT
Organism: Gastrolobium villosum; assembly: GCA_032173675.1. Lineage (NCBI taxonomy): Eukaryota > Viridiplantae > Streptophyta > Magnoliopsida > Fabales > Fabaceae > Gastrolobium > Gastrolobium villosum. The sequence continues at coordinate 37,733 of JAVKPL010014902.1, read as the reverse complement.
GATAGGGACCAACCAATTTGATAGGGAACAATAGAACAGATTGAAGAAAAGATAGTTCTATGGAAATGTATATTGATATGAATCCACAGTTACAGTGTTTCAGTAATGAAAATTACAATAACAAGAATAGTGTAGTTCTATGGAAGTTACAGTAACAATAACGAAAAAATGCAGAAAGAAGAAAAGGATAATGTAGAGCAATTGGAGAGGCTCTACTCTCTCCCAAAGTCCAAGGTCCAAGCAAATATCCCAGATGCCTTACACCAATGCACACTATCCTATTTAACCAACCAGACCCTCCTCAACAATCTCTCCAATTCTGTTATCCACGTCAGCTAGGCTAAATCAATTCCACTCCCTGCATGTGTTGCACCTTCTAACAGAATACCCTTTTTGCTGACTAGGATCGTATCAATACTCCCCCCGTAACAATCACCTTGTCCTCAAGGTGATGATCATTTTCCGGGATCCCATTGCTTGAAATGTAATGGCCAGCTAATGCACGAGGCTATGTAACCTCCACCACCGGGATCCCACTGTGTGAAAAATATAGGCCAATGGATTTCTAAAACATAAGAGTGCCCACCAGGGTCCCACTCAACTTCTGCACTTGAACCCTTATGTACCCAATGGAAACTAGTAACATGAGCTCCATTTAATAGATTTCTAGTAGCAGATAGAACAGCCTCATCAAGTTGATGAACAGTATTAATAACTGTAGAAAAATGCCTTGTTCCGAATATACCTTTCCTTCTGTTCACATAACTAGGCAGTGAATATTCTTGTGTGCCTTCAATTCTCAAAAAATCAGAATCTTCAACATATAAAATACCTCGTTTATCTTCATTAACTATGCCAAACCTATTATGATTTTGTTCCAAGATATCAAAAGAATAATTCTTGCAAAACCCCATAAATTCCGCACTAGTTTTAGGCCATTGAACCCCAACAGCCTTCTTGAATTCCTCTTCAATGTACAAATGCCCTTGCCAAAATTGTTTTCTTTCTTCAACATCAAAGGGCCAATTGCATACCTCGATATGATATTTGATTACTTCAGAGTTGCCAAGCTCATGCCATGCTTCAAGACAGCTCCAAGGTTTCCATGTGTTGTCTCCATCTAGTTGGACAATGAGCCAGGCTCCAAGGACAGATTGGCTGACCTGCTGCGAACCAATTGAAAGGGCGAAGGGTGTGTCCTTGGGCACAACTGCAACACAATTTTTTGGCAAACCGCCATTCACCCTTCCTTCGGCCATTAAAGCACTCCGCATAGGGCTCATATTGCTGGTAAACGAGGTATGATGCATACTCAATGATGGTGTCGTTTCTGCATAGCATTTCACCATTTCTTTAAGGATGAGTTCTCGCTTTGGGCCACTAGTTTTGGGTTCATGCATGGGCTCGCAAGCCCAACCTGATAGATCAACAATTTGGCCCACGTTTTGTAACGAGCTCCCAAATAGTCTTTGCATGGAGAGTTGCAAAGCCATCTCTGAATTTCCTTCTGTTTCACGCTGAGTTTCGTCAACATCGATCGTTTTTGTAAGTGGTTCTGTCATTACATTAGCATCTTCGTCCACCACCAACAAATGCAGCGGGCGCACGACACACCTATGGTGTGGGTTCCAATGTTCATCACCTTTGAAACACAATCCACATCTTTGTCGATCTCGTAACTCTGCTTGTGAGAGGCATAGAGTATTGCTCACTTGGCTTGCTGATGTGCAACCACCGTCGTCGGCCTGGTTAATGGTGTTTATGGTTCCCTTCGTCGCTTCCCTCTTTGAGCCATCTTTTGCAACCCTAACATTTTGGAAACTTGCAATCTTAGTGTTAAGTGAGTTGGGCCGCTCCTTAACCCGACCCGTGGGCGTTGGGTTGAAAGAACCCAAACTAGAAAACCCCCAAGTTTTACTCTCATATGGGTTGTTGCTATTACATTGGGCCTGAACCCCTCTATTCAGCCCACTCGTGGTATAAACCTCTTTGTTCAGCCCACTCATGGCAGCCCTGCTGTCTGCGCTCAGCCCCTCCTCCATCCCTGCCATATTCCTCTTCTCTATCTTCAAAGAGAACTTGATCATCTCCCTCAAGCTGATTGCTGGGTACATCAGTAATTCTGCACGGATGCTACTTCTGACACCATTAAGCCATGCCCCTTTAAGCAGCTCCTCATCTTCAATTCGCAAAGCTCCGATTACCTTCTTGAACTTGCGTCTGAACTCAGCCACCGTTCCGCTCTGTTTAAGCGAGTATAACGCTTTATAAGGATCATCTAATGCTTCTGGTTGAAATCGATTCAGATTTTCGTTCGTCTTGTTCTCCTCAAATCTTTCGCCGCTCCTTCTTGTTTGTGGTCGCCCTCTAGAGAGTTGCTTGGTCTTCTCAAGAATTTCATCAAGGAGCCTAAGTATCTCCTTATGATTTTCTTCAACTTGCTTTTCTCTTTTTTTTCCATTTTTCAAATCTATTTTCCAATTGCATCTCACTTTTCCTCCAATCTTCAGATCTGTATTCCATCTTCTTCTTTTTTGATTGATGTGGTTCAAAACCCTCCCTAGATCGGAGGGCTCTGATACCAATTTGATACAGACCAACCAATTTGATAGGGAACAATAGAACAGATTGAAGAAAAGATAGTTCTATGGAAATGTATATTGATATGAATCCACAGTTACAGTGTTTCAGTAATGAAAATTACAATAACAAGAATAGTGTAGTTCTATGGAAGTTACAGTAACAATAACGAAAAAATGCAGAAAGAAGAAAAGGATAATGTAGAGCAATTGGAGAGGCTCTACTCTCTCCCAAAGTCCAAGGTCCAAGCAAATATCCCAGATGCCTTACACCAATGCACACTATCCTATTTAACCAACCAGACCCTCCTCAACAATCTCTCCAATTCTGTTATCCACGTCAGCTAGGCTAAATCAATTCCACTCCCTGCATGTGTTGCACCTTCTAACAGAATACCCTTTTTGCTGACTAGGATCGTATCAGATAGTTTAGACTACAATTTCAGAGCACTGACCTGTCTCTTGTCACTATGTATTTGTACGGCAGAATTAAGTTGTTTTTTATCCACTTTTTTTGTCTATACTGTATGTTGTAAGTCTCACTTTGAATTAAGCTTGCACCAGTTCTTCTGTACCATTGTGAAAAGAGAAAAAGAAAGAAAATTGTAAAGAACCTTGGGATACACCACCCCAAAAGCTAGCTCAAAGGGTGAGCAACTAATGTGGGACTATATATCTCAACACGCCCCCTCACACGAGAGCCCATTAGGCTTAAAGAGTGGATGATGCAACAGGCCCAACCTACCTGTGCTAAGAGAGTCCACAAGAGAAAGTGGGGGACGGCGAGGCTCCGATACCATGTAAAGAACCTTGGGATACATCACTCCAAAAGCTAGCTCAAAGGGTGGGAGTGTCCAGGGCCTTATAAAGGCCACATTAGTTATTCATCCAACCAATATGGGACTACATATCTCAACAAAAATGAATATTTAAAAAATGGACAAGTAGCCGTTAGATTATATGCAAAACAACTTGTTTGACTTTCGGCTAAATAATGGAGCACAAGGATGCAGTTCCACAATATGTTGATGCATGTGTTATCAGACAGCCCCTCAGACCCCCCACAACTGTAGCTTTATTTTAAATATTCCATGAATCTATATCTTTTATTCCACACTATTGGTTATTCTGACATTAGGTGTGAATAATTAAACAAGAGAAAATGTTGGACTTTAAACAAAAAGCCTTGCTGTAACTGAAGTTGTGATTACAATGGTAACCAACTCCGTTTATACTATTCAGATATATAAAACCATTAATGTAACCTCACCCAACAGCTTAAGTTTTTGGGTTGAATTAATTCTTTACATAATATCAAAATCTCGTGTCCCGGATTCGATCATCGCCACCCCCCATTTTCTTAAGAAAAATTTCTTTGTTCACACAGGTAGTGGACCTACGCATTAGGTTCCTTCAAGCCCAATGGGCTATCGTGTGAGGAAGCATATTCGGATATATAAAACTATTAATGTAACATCGCCCAACAACTTAAGCTTTTTGGTTGAGTTAGTTCTTTACGTATACCATTAGGTTCCTTGTATAGGCAGTGTGCTTGTAGTCTCAGAAATGAAGTGCAAAGGGCCGCTTTAACAACTACTTTGATAAAGGAAAGATGTCATGGTTTACATGATTTTTCATTCTTCACAATTATCCTTTCTTAAACTATATGTACTCTTAAATTAGAAGAGATAAATCACTAGTGTTGGGGTCTTCTTGTCATAGAGAAACTAATTTAAAAAAGAAGAAAAGAAAAGAAAAGAAACAACAACAGAAAAGCCAAGAAAATGAACCAAACTAGTTTCAGGAAACTGAATGCCTCCTATTTCTGGATGGGGTAGATTTGGCTTCTTCTGGGTTAGCAGAACCAATACTCTCCGATGAGTCTGAGCCACTATTTTCTCCCTGTCCTCCTTTGCTGGCCCAGAGCTTTATGAAGGACTTCTTTGACTTGAGCAACCCTTTCATCTTGCCAATGACAACCTTGTCCATGCTGGGTTTCATGTCTCCATCTTTGTCACTGCTTCCAACTCCATTACTCAGCCTCAATGATGCAAGTTCCTTTCTTAATGCCTTCAGCTCCTCAGCGGTGGCCACAGCATCCGCGTCATCTTCAGGGTTAGTTGTCCCTGACCTTGAGCTACCATTGGATCCATTGTTCAAATCCTTGATTCCTTTAGGTATGTCAGGAGTGCTAGCACCTGATGATGCAGTTGTCCTCACCTGCTCAAAATATAGTACCTGCACAACTACGCGCAATGGTAGCCTCTCATTTTGCACTGCATGCATGCATGCATCAACTGATAGCTTTCTGCAATCCATCAGTTTGCATATCCTCTTCCTTTCACCTTTGCTGATCCCGGGGTGTTCCTGTAGCGTTTCAAGTAAGAGAAAATAGAAGGAATGCATCAGTTACCTCCACATACAACGTTCTAAAAGGGTATCTATCAGACAGCAAATGCTAGTGGTGAAGCTAAAAGTATTACTGGATATTGAGCTTAGAATTTTAATATACTAAAAATAAAATAGCAGGAGCATACTTTACCAAATATATAATGAAATTTGCAAGTGGAGTCAAAGAAATATCTTCTCAAGAACAACTATTTACCTTCAGATATGTGTCAATAGCCCTGTAAAGGCTATCATGAGCAGGACGAGAGATGCTAGACACTAACTCAGCAAGATTAACAAAATCTGACAAAGGTAAATTGGGATCCTTTGCAATTTCGGCAAGGTATCCATCTATGAGTTTTGCAACCATCAACTTGGAAGCATCTGATAAAATTCCTGGTTTTCTTATCCCATCATGTTCACCACGCGCAACTGATTCAATATCAGTATTGCGATCTTTCATAAAAAATTCTCTAACAATTTTCTGTACTATACTAACATCATAGATTGTAGTCTCCCCATCTGGTGCTGAAATCAAAATATCACTTACAGAAGCCTCCTCCAGTTGGTGCCCAATTTTCTTTACCAACTCTTCTTTAGTCCTATCACCTGATTCTACAAAAATGGCAGCTTTCAATAATTTGAGTAAGAACCTACAAGAAACACTGCCTTTCTCAGCAGGAAACAACCACACAATAGTTTCAACTATTAAACGATGCTTTGACAAATCCCCGCATTGGATCATACCCTTGCTGAAATTTGGCAATCTCCTGTAAGCATAAGCTTTCAAAGCTTCGCCAATTACTTCATTAGATTGAACTTCCTTGGTTTTAATATTTGAAATTACAGACTTGTACAAATCAACTTCAAGCTCACACAAATCTTCAACCCACCAATCTTTTGGCACCAGTCGAGTCCTGACTCCAATCTGGTTTGAATCAATCCCATTTTCCTCTGGAAGCTTTTTCCGATTATAGGTGTATGACCAATCAACTTTGGATACATCAACACATGCCTTATTTGCTATAGATTCAATGCAATGACTGACCACCTTTAGGTCCTCAGCCAAGGGTAACATAGACTTCGAAGTCTGAAGAAGGATGATTGAATCCTTCCAACTCCGGAAAATGCTAGAGCTGAGGAAAACATCAACCTTGTAAATGAGGTTCCCTTTCTCAATGGTCTCATGCATTCCAAGGTACTCAGCTGCACATCGAGTTGCAATTACGTTGTAAGCATTGAGGGTAACAGTCATGCCATAGCAAAATTTAGCACATATCTCAAAGGCATTTGCACCACCAGGAATGTCAGAAATTTGAACTTCATCTGTGTTTTCTTCATTACTGAGGGAGATCAACTTCTGTAAGTAAGAACTCTTTGATAGAAGAGGAAACTACACATAGAACGATTTACTGTATCAGTAACATAAAATGAAAACTTGTAGCCAAATTGATTAAGCTGTTTATTTACAACTAACATGAGCCCAGTTTCCCCAACCGCTACAATGATTTTCAAGTGAAAATCAAACCAAATTTATTTTGGTGCAAATCTAACCAAATTTAAACTCATTCCAAATGAAACTCAAAATTGATCAATTCAGCCTTTGACAATTGAGTTAATATCGTCCAATAATAGCCCTTACAAGTTCTGCTCCCTATCAAGGTCATGCATTAATGACTCACTTTCATCAAAGAGCAATGGTAATGTAGACAATTAGTTGATCTATAGAGTTTTTTGTCACATGGGTTTGCCAACGTTTTCCCTTTAAGGAATAAAGAATAGAACCAACTAAATGGAAAAAATAAATAAATGTCTTGAAAATCCAAAAAGCACAAGTGTGCCCTGAGGGAAAAGAATATCAAAGAATGAATCATCCTTAACCCTTGATACCTTAATGTATTATGGAATATCTTAGTTGGTGAGAAGATATGTTAACTGGGTTGAAGAATACCTTATGTAAATAAAACTTTATATCCCCTACGCTAACAACGACATCTGATGCCAATTCACTTGCCACATACCTGCAAATGAAATGCATCACGTTAAGAACTGTCTGAAAATAGGGTACATAAGATGAAAAACAGACATATAAATGGCAGAATCAAGCACGGCAGTAGGTCGAGAAAAAAATGATTGAGAATCTAAAACTTAAAACTTTTCTTAAATTTCTTCTACACTTTTTTTAAATGTCTTATTCAGCATCACAAGTGATAGAATACACTCAACTAGTGGTTTGTGGGCACAAAAGGACAGAGGAGAAAAAGTATAGGAAAATTATTTGTTCTGATGTTCAAATTCCAGGCTCAACATGATTCAAATCGTATTGTATGCATTTTTTACATGAACCATAATTATCAACCTAAAAGCTTTGTTTCTAAAGAGCATATTCAACAAATATATAATGGCTTCAGAATGCTTGTTTAGCAACACAATGAATACTTTCCAAATTCCTTCTTCTCAAATCCCTATCCCTATATGGGTTCAGCATTAAAGCAAATTAGCTTCTTTCTTGAGTTACTGCTGTCCTAGGGCAAAGAATCAAGAAATTAGCAAAGAATCAGGCTAATTTTCTGGATACTTGATGCACTTATGTAGCAAAAGTTGTTGTGCACTGTAGTCAAGACTGGAAGTTATTTGGATGCGTGGGATATTGATCAAGTCTGTTTCTGTTCTGCCAAAAATTAACATCTAAAGTTTGATTGATATGAATCAGTATTTTAAAACGGGTTTGAAACAATGTAAGACTAATGAAAAGTGATAATGGAAACTGGGATAGATAGCCAATATGTTATAAAACTAACATTTCTGCATATGATTATGCCCAAGAATACAGCTCCAGAGAAAATAGAAAATCAAGTAGATATAGTTAAGTTCTTTCACATCGGTCACATAAAAGATACTTTGAATAAATAATAGATGTATACTAGTGTGGAATAACAAATCACTAACAAAACAGTAGTTAAGGATTAGGGGCAAAATCAATGAAAATAAATAAAAGGACAAAATTTAAACAAGACTAATTTCCATTATGAACAGTTGAGTCCTGGCTAGGGTGGCAAAATGTGCAGCCATCAAAGGATTGCCATAGCCCATAAGCCAAGAGCTTTGCCTATTAGGTGCAGGCCAGCGACAACAATGGTTATATTCAGATATCTAACAAGCTACATTTCCCAGCATTTATCTTTGTGCATCTCTTTCATTCTTACCAATCATTATAGTTACCAGCAGCCAACATGGAAGGTGGAAACCATTCAGAAATAAGAAGAGGAAAAGACTCAAGGTTTTGTCCCCAACCAAAGAAAGGAAGAAGAAGAAGAAGAAGAAAAAGGAATCAAACAGAAAACCTTTATCACCAAAACTCAACTGGAAGAATGCAGTACATACAGTACATAAATTATAGGAACTGATGAATAGAAACTATTGAGAGAATGAATATCATGTTTATGTAAATTTATTATACTAGTGGAGAAAAAAATGGACAAAGATCAACACATCATATCATCAAATGTAATTCGCATCACAGCTAATCAGCAAACTAGTAATAAACAGCAATGCTTATATTAATGAAAATGTATAATCTCACCTAACATAGTTCCCATCAGTCAGAAATGTATCTGGCTTGGAACCAAGTTTCATGAACTTCATCTTGACAATCTAAGATCTGCTTCCCTCTCAGAAGATGATGACGAAGAGAAAAAGAGAGAGAGAGAGAGAGAACTTCACCACTACTCAATAGCTGATTGCTAAATCCAATAAGTCATAGTTAGCCTGAGAGTTGTATGAAAATTTCCCAGAAAAGTAAAGAGAAGAAGAGGCCCCACTTGTGAGGACCAACTCACACTGAAATGTATCCAAGTTTCTTGGCTTTAAGAGAGAAAAGAAAGGTTTCTAAACGAGCAAAGTTAAATACTACAGAGTATGACCGAATCTTGACAGCAAACAAGGCAGAAGCTGAATGTGTGTGTGTGAGAAAGAGAGAGAGAGAGTCCAATTTTTTAAGCAAAGGTTCTCTTAAATGGGAAGAGACCCCAACAAGAGATTGTTTCCTTTGTCGACGGCAAAGCCCACGGAGCCCGGGCGCACCAAGTAAGCTCAGGGGACATAGCCAACAGTGTAGTAACACTAAACAATTCTCAAATCAGAGACACACCACACACTAATCTGACTCCACCTCACTTTCCCATATTTCTTTATCTTTCACTTTCTGATGACACTGTTTTTCTTTGTTTTTTTAAAGCCAATAAAGATTCATACCACCAAGACAACCCCTCTAGTGGCTACAAAGCTCCAAGTTCCAAATCCAACACGTATATATATATATATCTATCTATATTTCTAATGCTTTTTTTCTTCTTCTTCTTTTTTCAACCTTTTTCATTACCGTTGAAGTTTGAAAACCTGCAACCGAAAACAGCATCTCGGTATCAGTTGAAAAAACCACCAAAACTGTAGACAGCAAGCATCTTTTGCCAAGTATGGAATAAATGAAGAAGATCACGAATATGGAGTTATTATAGTAATCAACAATCATACATCAGCTACTTGCAAGAATATATCATAAACAAACTCAGAACTCAAATCGGAGGAATCCACCAGAATGTATCACGGAAATCTAGTAAAATAATGAAGGCAAGATCATAACTTTATGCTGGCTGGTGTGAAACTCTCAACCCCACATGAAGAAATATGCTTTAGATCAACTAGCAAATCAAAAATAACAAGTACCATAGTTCACTCCCCGTGTAGTTCCCAACAAAACCCAAGACCCATTTATCAAAAAAAAAATCCAATATCCACTCCCTTTGAAGTTTAGAGCTAAGAAAAGCATTTGCTGAGGGGAAAACAATAAAATAATATCACAACACAAACCATGAAAGTACTGAAGGTAAAACAAAAACATTAAAAGGAGTAAAAAGAGAGAGAGGTAAGAATGGTAAACAAATAGTGACCTAAGATCTTATATTATATCACCACAGTGCAAAGAGAATCACACACTCGGAGTTCACTAGAACATGGAAAACACAACTGCAACAATGTTGCTGCTGTGCATGACAGTGTATGTTAAACTTAAGCCAGAAGAAGCTTTAAGAAAAAAGGAGCAAAATCAAAGTACAATATAATAAGACTCTTGAGGAACCAAAAGCACATAAAATGCCAAACTGATAAGAAATGTTTTATGAGAGTTGCAACATTCAACATTACCACTTTTTTCTTTGGCCTCCTTTGCTAGACCTTCCTAATGGAATTTCCTGTTTTAAATTTTGGTGAGAAAGTTAGTACAACACCATTCAATTTCTGGGCTACACAGCAAGAGCACGTTGCTGAGTTATGCACGCCAAAACTGACACTTGAAGTTTTCTTTTTTGGTTGGCTTCATTAACGCGAAGTCCTATATTAAATGGACCTCATTAAATGCCTCTGTTCTGATCAAAGCAGCCTAATCCTCTCTACCCATTCCATTTTCATCATCACTCCAGTCTTTTTCCTTAGTGGCCAGTTGGCAAAAGCAATTTTGCTTTGTACGGATACTAAATCACAATAAATTGCTTTTTTTTTAGTTTTCTTTTTTTCAAGTATGGTTATATAGTTACGAGAAATGATCGGTTTAAAAAAAAAAATTACAAATTATAGTATGTCTAACCGGTAATATTTTATTTAAGAGTGTATTAGTCATAATTAATGTAATTTATAAATTTATAAAAAAAAATTATCAATATAACTCCTCTCATAATTATATAATTATTACTTATCATCATATTCTTATCATCATATTTCTTTCATTTGATACGAGAAAATCAAGTTTTTACACACATAAAATATAAATAATCATCACTTTTATTTTTTCTCTCTTCACTTGTGATATTATCTCGACTATATGAGATAATTGTTATCATATAACATGTTGAAAAAATGATTTCCTTATTGAGAGAGGGTTATATTTACAAATTTTTTGTTTAAAAGGGCCACTTTTATCCTTATGTCAATTGTAATAAGTATGTTCTCTTGGTCTTTTTTTACAAAAATTTATAAAAAAAATTTATAAACAGATTCTTCCCCTTCCTTATTACTTTTTGAAAAATATACTTCTTATATTGTCACAAAAAACATATTTACTCTTCTATTTATACAAAATTATGTATTCATGTAAATTACATAATTATAATACACTGTGTTAGTTTATAAACAAATTTTTTTTAAACATAAGATTCCCCTATAATTCTTAGTTATGGTTATATTTCTTTCATTTCACATCACAAAATCAAGTTTTTACGCACATAAAATTGAGATAGATCTCACTTTTGTTTTTCTTTTTTCTCTTCTCCGGTTTGTGAGTTTTCCTTGTTATATTATTTTGTATTACATGAGATAATTATTATCATGTAATAGTATCGGAAAATGATTTCCTTATTACTTATTGAAAAATGTACTTCTTATGTTATTACAAAAAATACATAATTATAATCGGTTATTTTTTTGCAGCAACTTAAGGAAAAAAAAAGGTCTTGGATTATAATATATAGTTTCTCATAGATTTAAAGATCAAATTTTGATTAAGTTAAAGATTTAGTATTACTTAAAGTAAGGCTCTTGGACATATTTCTAACCTTTCAATTTTATGATAACTAAAGTCCTACAGGATTCCATGTTGAAGAGGACGAGATTACAAGGTGATTGTTTAATTAACTAGTTCCGAATTATTAAAAAGAATCGGTGACAAATATTTTATCTGGGAAACAAATAAACTCCAAGGCTTCTTGTTAATGACAATAAAATTCCTACTAACTGGAGTATTGGGTAGAGTTCCCAACTTTAAGTAAATTTGTAAGCTATGATGCGCTTGGCAAGATTACTCAAGTGCTATTACACCTTTATTTTGATCATGTTGCTAATGATTTATGTCACTCGAATAAGGTGATACATGCAAATGCAATTATACATGCAGGCTCAGCGCTGTTATAAGGAGGGTTGAAAATTCAGCACTATTCCTTTAATTTATATATTTGATCTCGTTTAAATCCAACTATGCTAGGATAAAATTTCTCATATATATTGAAAAGATTTTTGAAAAGTTAAGCCAATCTTATATATTAAACTTCAAGAAAACTGATGGGTAATAATTGATTTTATCACTAATTTTTTAAAAAAGTTCATGCAAAGTAAATTTGTTTTTAAAATAAATAAATAAATAAGAAATAATTTATTCTTAAGTTTAATAAATTAAAATCATAATACATTTTAAATTAAATCGAATAAATATACATTCATCTATACATCAGAATATATTTTTACAGTTAATGCAGATAAGTTATCTGTATTTATTCCTAAAATGATGTCATTTTGTGATTAAAAAAATTAAATAATTATAATTATAAAAACTATAATAACCCTGAAATAAATTAAAATTATAAAAATATCATAATTTTCACCCAAAAACTATGTCGTATTAGACAAACTACAAAAAAAAAAGCGAACCCATCATTTATCCCGGAAAACATTCAACTAATTTTTTTTGGATAACAACATTCAACTAATTTTGATTCAACATATTTACACTGGCTCGATTTTCTCTGTTGACCAGAAATGGTAATAAAAGCCCCTTCACATCCAAAAGACACGTTAAGAAAGCACATTGTATTATAGAACCACCCAAGAATATATCATATTCCCATATGAACACATCCCTATAATAGTGCTAGTCTGCTAGATTTCTTTAAACAATGAATCGCCTCACTCAGGCACATGTTTAGGTCCTCCATTTCCCGTTTTTCCTAAAGTCTTTTGAGTTAGGTGTCTAAACTAAACTCTTATACACATGGTGCTGACTGTATGACCACAAATACTAAATATTCCACCTTGAAATATTTTTTTAATATATTCCTTCAGCAGCACTTGATTCCTTCAACTTTGAGATTAAGCTAGTTCAAATTCAAAGATGGTGTTTAGGTGAATTTGTCCAAACTCATCCTACACTGGTGAGATTCCCAATAAGGATTAGTCAACGGCTTATGGTCACGCCTTGTGCCAAAAGGTGCCCAACATTACCTAATTTTAACAATTAGGTTCTTAAAAGAATATACCCCCCTACATGCATTTGACCCTTCTTGCTCATCTGTATCAATGTTGACTCATATTGCCAAAATCTTCTTTTTTTTTCTTTTTTTTTTTTCGAGCAATTGAACACAATTTATTATTGGAAAGAGTATGAGTCATTTCAAAGGATACAAAGTTATGTCATTTTAAGAGATAGATAGAGGAGCGTAGAGAGTTGACAAAAAAATAAAGGTGTAAGTTCGACATCTTTGTGAGAACGAAAGGATATAAGTTATATCATTTTAAAGGATAAACAATTTTTTCATTTATTATATAACTATTCACACCTTTTATCATTAACTCTAATGACTTCCAAAATCTATTTCTTTTAAGGGTTTATCATCTATCATGTTATATGACCATAAAAATTTTTCTACACACACAATATTTTGTGGGGCCCGCAGCAAAAAAAAAAATAGCATGCAAAACGAATCTCTATGACATAACAGAATCACTTTTCCTATAACATAACTCTTATAAAATCCTTCTTTTAAACATTAATGTTTATGCATAATAAACAGTGAGGAAAAACTTAAACGGCGTTTGGTAGAGGAGAAATTTTTTTTAATCCGGGAATCATAATTTTCATAAATATGATGAAAAAGTAAGTTTTACGGGAATGTTAATAAAAAATTGTTTGGTAGAATAAAATATTACCGGAATATTAGCTTAATTTTCCCGAGTCTATGTTTGGTTGATGTTAAAATATTGCTGGAAATATGTGATAAATTTACAAAACTAACCCTTCTGAATAATGAGGCTCCAATGTTCTTCTATTGCTGAACTCAAGTACAAGTCACACTGTCACAGGGTTGTTTTTGTCTCTGGCTTCACTGTTAACGTTTCACTCCCCTCCCCGGAAAAGAAACAAATCCATGTAATATGTGGAATTTTTTGGTTGATATTTCAAACAAATTTACATTGAATTTGCAAATCTCAGCATTTCTACTTCCTCGGGATAATCACACTTTTTTCTCGACCAAACATTGCATTTCAGTTTATCCAACCAAAACCAAAAAATTCCAGGAAATCACAAATAATCCAGCTACCAAACGGGCCCTAATATGGGATAGTGATGATGACTACCATTTTTCTGTGGATCGAAAATTTCAATCTATATCAATCTACTCTGGTTTTTGTCCAGCACGATAACGCGGAGAGAAAGGGATTTGAAGGGTAGGGGACAGTGTAATCATGAAATCCTGTAACAATTTGATACTGCAGATTTTGTGCATGAACACTGAGATCTTAGCTAGCAATGGTACAATTTGATTCCTTTTTCAGATTAATTAAAATAGCTATCGCATTTAGAACTCGTCATGTATAAATTAGCCACATAATTAAAGAAATTTGTACGGAAATTTAATTGATTTCCGAGTACAATTATTCATATGGTTTTCTATAACATTTGGGTTTAGGACTGTGCCAGTAAAAATAATAATAATAATAATAACACATAATTATAAATGTTAAACATGTCATCATACTCTAATTAGGAGGGGGGAAATCTTTTAAGATTTAAATCCCACAATTAGAAAGAGATTTGGAACATGTATAAAATAGATCTGGCATTACATTTATCTGCTAAGATTAGGAAGAGATTTAGAGCATATATATAAAGAGTTTATTATCTATCATTTAACATGATCACACAAAATTTCCTACGTACACAACATTTTGTGGGGCCCGCAGCAAAAAAAAAAACTCCGGCACGCAAAACGAATCTCTATAACATAGCACAATCATTTTTCTTACAACAGAACTCTTATAAAACCCATATATAAAATAGATATGTTTTCTGCAATTGTAGAGTTAAAAAATTGGTGAGTGGTTGAACAGCTTTTTAAGTTTTAAACACTGCAAGATTGCTTAAAAATGCTTAATCATAGTAACCCGTGATATGAAATGATACTCTAATTATGGCTATCATCTTCAAAGATGATATCTTGACACATAATGTAATAGCGTCCCGTGACTTTATGAGCATCATTGCATGGTAGCATGCGTTGCTGATGATGCATATGACGTTCTTCGTTCCTAGTTCTTACATTGAACGTGTTCGCACAAAGTAAATTGAATATGTAACGTGAGGTGTATGGTATTTTAAGCTTAGCTTTAGCGTCATCTCCATTATTCCTGTTTGTGACTCCCATAAGAAAATATGATGTAGTCGTACTACATCAAAAATTGCAAACGCATATGATGCTATATATAACTAATGATATTTCTCATGGTATCGAGGTCGAATATTTAAAAACAGAAAGAAAACATAAGAGTAAGTCAATGTCTACAGAACCCACTTAGATTAGATATACCCCTTGACTATATAATAAGGTATATCAAGATTTAATGCATATAAAATAATAAAACTCTCTTTTTTGTTTTCTTACAAATAAAAAATACTGTGGCAGGAAATTTCAGAGTGGCCACGTGCGGTGCATATACAGTGCTTTCGTGGCCAATATATTATGCATCCTTTGTAAATGTGGGCTTTCAAGTAGCGTGAGCTTTTGTCAAAGCTGTACCCAAAAGAAATTCAGGCTTCTCTTTGAGCTTTCGTAATGTGCTTTTCGGCCCAATAACAACGACTGTTTGCGTTTCCATGGACCACAAATAGCTCAGGCCTCAGCTAGTTAAATAGGTCGGCTTTACATATACATATACGGAAAATATTACTCTCCTTTCACATAAGATATTTTCTCTTATGTTCTCTCATTTTGATTTTTATATCCTACCTTTCTCTCTCTCTTTTTTTGTAATGGTGGGACCCACCTATTTTTCTCTCCATAACATAAGATAACTATCTTATGTTTACTGATATTAATAAAACCCATTATTAATATGAAAGGAGTGTTTATACTTTTAAATGACACAACTTATATCCATATTGGAAAAAGTGTTTGTACTTTTAAATGACACAACTTGTGTCATTTCACTCTCACAAAGAGGTGAAACCCACATTTTTATACTTTTTTGTCCACTCTCTCCTCCTTTATTTATATTTTTCTCTCACTTAAAATGACATAATTTTATTTTTTTTTAAATGACACACACTTTTTCAATTAATATTATTAAGTGTTTCCCCCCTATATATAATTACTCAATCATTCTACACTTTATATATGATATAACATTTGAATGATAGGTAATAATATGATCGTAATGTTATAAAAAATATATATATATATATGGTCGTAAAAGAAAACAGGAGAATGAGAATAAATTCCCCTGTTTGAGTATTTAAAATTGGGATTTGATTTTTTCATGTTGCATGAGAATTCAATTTTCATGTTGTGACTCAATTAGTGATAGGCCCCACATTTATTAAAAAAAGAAAAAGAAAAGTTTTGCACGCAAATCGAAAAGTCACGACATGAGAATTCTCATGCAACATTATAAAATATTTTCCTTTAAAATTTGATAAAAATTATAATAATAATAATAATATAATAATAATAACTTAACGATAACTATTAATGCCTGGATTTATTGTTGTGCTGAGTTCTGCATAAAATATGCTCATATTTTATACCTTATAAACTCGCAAGTTGTTCCCAATAACTTAAAAATGCCCAAAGTGGGTTCTAGTCACAAGAAAGTGGTGCATCTTTGACTTAAAAAAAATTATTTGATTGGTCAAAATTTTACCAGAAAAATTGAATTAAATTTTGTGAATATGTATTTGGTTGAAATAAAAAAAGTGACGAGAAAGTAGCTTAAAATGTCAAAAATAATCTTTATTATTATAATTTTGACGGTAAAATAACGTTGTACGGTTCCAAATTTTTGAAAGTCACCATGTACCGTCCGCTTTTTGAAAGTCAACACATGTATTGTCCAAGAGGGTAAAAAAATTGACTCTTTGACCAACTGAGGTTTTTTGTGATTGTAATTTATCAATTTGGTATTTCGTTTAAGTTATTTATGAATGGGGTCATTTAGTGACGCGAGGAGGAGCGAGCGTCACTAAGTGCCACTACCATCCCCTACGTCACTCATATTTTTTTATTTTATTTTTATTTTCTATTGAGTGCCCCCTTAGGCACTCACAGAATTGTGTCAAGTGGCACAATCTCGTTACTCCTATTACATAAAATTTCGAAAAATCATAACTTTTGACTCGGGTTTCCAAATCATATGATTTTTTTTTATTTCACATAACTTTTCGAGATCTACGAAAAGTCATCTCAATTGACATATTTTATCTCTCACAAACATAATTCGAATATGTAAAAATATGTAATTAGTGTTGCAAATTTGAACTATATTAATGGAAGATAAAATATATTAAATGAGATGTCATTGCGTAGATCTCGAAAAGTTATGTGAAATAAAAAAAAAAATCATCTGATTTGGATACCCGAGTCAAAAGTTATGGCTTTTCGAAGTTTTATGGTAATAGGAGTAACCAGATTGTGTCACTTGGCACAATTCTGTGAGTGCCCCAGTGGAGGGGGCGACACTTAATATAAAACAAATAAAATAAAAAATAAAAAAAGTGTTTGTGACGTAGAGGATGGTAGCGGCACTTAGTGACGCTGGGTCCCCCTCGCTTCACTAAATGACCTCCATTCGAAAATAACTTAAATCAAATACTAAATTGATAGATTAAAGGAATAAAAACCCCTAACGAGTGAAAGAGCCTAAAAAAGTCTGCAAGTCCACTTTTTTCCATTTGCATAGCTTTCTACAAATACCATATTGTAATTGGCAAAGTTGAAGAGTGCATTTGTTCTCTTTTTTTTCACATGATTGATGTTTGTTGGACAAATGAGTTTGCAGGCTAAATTTATAAAAATCCTCTAACAAATAAGGAGAACAACATTTATCAACAATGGATGACTGAGAATGTTTAAAAAAAGCCTATACCATACACTACCATAGAAAATATATATCTACAATAGATAGGAAATGAACAGTAATAAGATTAACACGTGGAAAAGCCACTCCATTATACTCTTTTATCTTTTGATCACACCCGTCTTTTATTAAATTAATTACTTATAAACCTATATTAAGAGTGTGTTTGATTTTTTTTATATTTATTAATGGGAAAAGTAGTTCTTCCGTCACTGAAGATAAAGTTATCTCCAGTGAATCTCAAAACGACATTGTTTTGAGCTTATAAAATTAAAAAATTAAAATGATAAAGACTAATATAACCGTACAATATATTAGAGTTACAAAAACACATTGATTTTCGCCTTAAAACGACGTCGTTTTAGGTTCACCAGAGATAACTTATTTCCATTGACTGGAGAAATCCTTTACCTTTATTATTATTATTTTTTTATTACACCCGGGTATCCCCACAGCCGATAGCCATGAGACTAATCTCTCACCCCTGGGCAGCGCACTAAGCGGTAAAAAGCTGGCCACAAAATGTTTTCCATTCACAATAGTTGGGTTCAACCCCCGACCACGTGCTTAAGGGACAAGATGCTGAACCATTCACGCCCACCCACGTGGTTACCTTTATTATTATTTTAATATAAATATGCTTTGAGAAAATGATATTTTCACTAGAGCAGCTGAACTAGTTATAGTTGAAAAATATAAATATTATAGAAAAAAATATTATGTATGTTTATTTTTATGCTAACATTTCCAGAAAGTAAGCATACCACCAATTGGAGTAGGATGAAACACTATAGTTAAAGACTTTAACTGTACGGAATTATGTGGAATAACTTATAGAATAAAAACGTTTCTCTTTAGAATTAGATGATGATGTAATATTGTCCATTTTAGAAATAATATTGAACTTAACTTATGTCTCATGTATAATTAGATTTTACGAATATTTTATATATTATATGTCTTATTTTACACCTAGCGCATTAGAATCTCATTATAATTCTTGTTTTCTTATCAAAATTTAGATTTAAGAATTAATGTGATATCCTTTATACTATCCAGTTTATACTATCCAGTTATAAAGGATGTTGCAGAACATGGAGGTGGCAAAAATGAGCCAATCCGTGCCCGTCAAAAATGAGCCGGGTTGGAATGACAATAATGAGCTGCCAACCCGAAGAAAGAAAAAAAACCAGCCAACCCGCGAGTCAAACGGCCAGCTCGCGGGTTGATTTTTTTATTATAAAAAATACAAAATACAAAATATAAAAATGGACAAAACCGACACATGTTGTCATCGTCTCTCTTCCTTCTCTAAACCTAAGTCCTTAATCTTCTCACATCCTTGCCATTTTTATATTGTTAGGCCGTGCGTGCTTTGTTTGGTTCAAATATTTTACCCACTTGATAACAAATGGTTCTGATTGTTTCTTGATATTGGTGCAAATTTGTTGTGAAGAAAATTCGAAACTATAATATTTTGCTTTTATTTCTCATTTTGTAACCCTTTGTCTAAGCTGATGGAAGCCACATAACTAGTGCATTAATACTACAAATTCATTTAAATAGGTTGAAAACGAGCCAACCTGTGAGCCAATTTTCGAGTCAACTCGCGAACTATTTTTTCAAGCCAATACACGGGCCATATTTTTGAGCCAACCTGCGAGCCAACCCTAACCCGGGTCATTCTTTTGGGTTGCATGCGGGATGGGCCGGGTTGGCCCGTTTTGCCATCCCTAACAGAACACATAACCTAATACAAACCACTGGATCAATCTTAGTGACTTTTATTAAAAATAAAATTAAATGCATGGAATCTAATGAAAGATTTATTTTTATTTTTATTTTTTTGAAATTATAATAGGTTACCCATGGGTTGGTTCTAGCCCATAGGACTTTGTAAGGTTTTTGGCCCATGTAAACTTTTAGAATAAACATTTTTTTTGGTCCCTGGCAATATTTGTGAAATCCTTTTTATTCCGTGGTAATAAAAAAGGACCAAATTGATCCCTAAAATGATAAAAAAGGACCAAGGAGTGTAACCAAAAAAAAAAAAAAAAAAAAAAAAGGACCAAGGAGTACTTATTACCATTGACATAAGGACTAATGTGACACTTTTTTCATAATTTTAGGGACCAATTTGGTCCTTTTTATTGCTAGAGACTAAAAAGGATTTCGTAGATATTGTCACGGACTAAAAAGGGTGTTTACTCAAACTTTTATTATTGTGTTTTTTTTATTTGAATAAGAAAAAAAATGATTTTTTAACTAAACTTTTTTTTGATATCATGGGGTGCTTGATAATGATTATGTTCTCTAGCACTGCTTTTAAAAAAATACTTTTATTTTTAATTTTGTCTTTAGGAAAAGTTGTGGGTGTAAAAATGTGTTTGATAACATAATATATTTTTATACTAAAAAAAGAGTGTATTTAATAAATAATGTGTATTTAATACTGATAACATATTTTTCAGTGTGTATTTTTTTTTAATAAACATTTCAGTGTGTATTTAATAGTGTCATGAAAGGAAAAAAAGTAATTTTTGTTATTTCCAATTTGTGTTTATAGACTACATTTTCATTCTATTGAATAGTAAAATAAATTGATATTATATATTAAATAGGGATGTGCATGGGTCGAACCGAACCGGTTTTTTTAAAAAACCGAACCGAATTGGTTTAAATGGTTCGGTTCGAAAGTGGTTCGGTTCGGTCCAAAACTAGTTCGGTTCGGAAGTGGTTCGGAACCGGTTCGGAAGTGGTTCGGAAGTGGCTCGCAACCGGTTCGGGTCGACCCTCTTTTGAAAAGAAAAAAATCAAAAATTTTAAAAATAAAATTATAAAAATTAATTTGGTTTGGTTTGAAAATGGTTCGGTTCGGTTCGGAAACGGTTCGGTTCTTAAACCGGTTCTAAAAAGTGGTTCGGTTCTTAAACCGGTTCGGTTCTTGAACCGGTTCTTTAAAAACCGGTTCGGTTCATGAACCGGTTCTTTAAAAACCGGTTCGGTTCATGAACTAGTTTTTTAAAATCGGTTATTTTATGGAGCGGTTCGGTTCGGTTCATGGTTCGACCCATTTTTTTGGTTATTTTGCACATCCCTAATATTAAACACAATTTCTAATTATGTTCTTCCATAGACTAAAAAACAAAGAAAAAAATTAGAAAAGAAAATGTTTATCCTTTTAAAGAAGGGAAAAATATTTCTACAGTTATTGTAAATAAGTTATCTGCATTTATTTCCAAAACGACATCGTTTTGGTATTGAATTCTTAGAAAAATTATAAACATAAAGACTATTATAACCTGAAATAAATTAAAATTATGAAAACACCATGATTTCCACCCCAAAACGACGTCGTATTGAGCTTACTGCAGATAACTGATAACTTATCTGCAGTAACTGCATAAAAAGCGAACCCTTTAAGGAATATACAATCGTGTCATTTTAAGTGAGAAAAAGAACAATTAATGAAAATTATAGTAGAGAAAGTGAGTATTTAAAAAAAATAAAAATAAAAAATACTTAAAATGATTTCAATTGATTTTAATTGATTGTGTTTTTCTTTCACTTAAAATGACATAACTCTATATCTTTTAAAAGGACAAACACTAAACCTTTTAAAAAAAATGTAAAATAATTATAATTTTTTTAAAATAATTTTTTTCGTAAAAAAGGCATAAATAATATATTTTTGAAACAATTCGTTTAAAAAAAATAATTTCGTTAATTAAATAATTTAATTATCTATTTGTAACTTTACATAGTCGATTGCTCTAACGTCGCATTCGTGTTTGACGTGCTATATGTATATCACTATATCCGGTGGCGGAGTTGGACTCCACGGGAGTTCGGGTTAACAAATTATATGTATATTTAATTTTTTTTAATTTTTATTAGTTCGTATTATAATATATTTAAATTATATTAAATACAAAACACCTATTAGCAGAAAGCATAAAAAAGAGTTATAATTTTATTAATTATATTTTAATTTTTTATATAAGTGGAAATGAAACACATAACTTAATATAATTTACCCAAATCTTTTATTAAATATATTTTAATTTTTTGATATGGTCAAATTATTAATTTTAACCCGGACCAAATTACAATTTTAGACTGAACCAAATTATAATTAATTATATACAATTTATTAAAATTTTACTCCGGTCGAGACCACCCAGCCACCATGTGACCCCGTCACTCACTATATCATTGTTATGCTAAAAGAACCTACCTGCATCTAATAAAATTAAGAAATGGTTACTGCCGGATGTATTAATTAGTTAATAACATATATGTAAGATGAGTAGCCATAGTTGAATTAATATCGCCTAATCTTCATTCCAGCAGCAGCAAACCCTAGTAAATTATATCAATTCAAACCACTATTTGATTAAACTGTGTTATCAATCATCATTAAAAAGAGAAAAGGGTGGTTGAGCATATATGAGATGACAATGGACCTAAAAGCCTGAGGTAGAATAAATTCATTAAACTTCCTAATCGTCGTATTTGACCAAATATCGTTTGGTTTTGCCAATTAGGCCAATTTTGTATCTTCTTGAATCCCCTGAGAGGAAACTGGTTCACTGTTGAATGAACCAAGGAAGTGCGATTTCTTGGATATTGCCACGAAATGGCTTTCTATATATATATATATATATATATATATATATATATATATATATATATATAGGGTTTTATAAGAGTTAGGTTGTAGGAAAAGTGATTGTGTTATGTTATAGAGATTCGTTTTGCGTGCCAGTTTTTTTTTTTTTTTTTGCTGCGCGCCCCACAAAATATTGTGTGTGTAGAAAATTTTCTAACCTCATGTTGAATAAGAGATGTAAAGTCCATATATATATATATATATATATATATATATATATATATATATATATATATATTTGATATCAGTATCAAATTTAAATTTGACATTTCTCCTGAGAGCCCTTAGATAAAAAAAGATCAATGGTATCACATACTTACAAATCAGAGTCATTGATTCATCTTTTTTTATCTAATGGCTCTCAGATGAGGTATCAAATTTCAAATTTGACATCAATGTCAACGGATCCTATATATATATGATTAATGTTTTTTTTAATAAAATAAAATAATTTTATCTTTTACAATCACATAAAAATGGATATGGCCTTTTGCAAATAAGAAAGGAAAAAAAAGGGTCTCATTTATTTTTATATAAATGCAGCAGATAAAATTTTATTAGAGTCAATATATATATATATATATATATATATATATATATATATATATATAGGATATTTCTTACACCGGTGTAAGAGTTAGAAGTCTTACACTCAATCTTGACCATTGATCCACTTGTATCCAATGGCTCAAATTACTAAAAAATTTGAGCCCTTAGATATAAGTGGGATCAATGGTCAAGATTGAGAGTGTAACTTACACTGGTGTAAAATGATCCTGACCCATATATATATATATATATATATTTATATATATATATATATATATATATATATATAAAATGTAGGATCCTTTGACATCGATATCAAATTTGATGTTTGTTATCTCATCCGAGAGCCGTTAGATCAAAAAAGATCAAAGACTCTAATTTATAAACACGTGACACCACTAATCTTTTTTAATCTAACGATTCTGATACAATGTGTCAAATTGTAACGCTAAAGAGGAGGCTAACTGGATTTTATATGTTTTTTGGTTTTGACCTGGTGGTTATTTGTGGTTGAGTTGATCACCGGATTAACTAATACCAGTATTTGAAAAGTCAACAATGTCACAATTTAGTCAGAAAGCTCAGAGTACGCAGCTCACTTGAAAAGAAAAGATCCACGATTATTATCCTATAGAATATATAGAGTCTATGCTATAGACATTTAAATATTTGTGAGAGAGTGACGGAAGCATAACATCATAAATTCGTAATAAGTACTTGAATTTTCAGTTAATAGATGAGTTTCCACTTCGATTACTATAATATCAATTAAGGGGGTTTTCAGTTTTTCTTTACCCACTTGTTTGAATGACTTTGCTCTTTAAGAATTAAGGAACTTTTCCTCTAATCAATATTTTACAGATCAAATTCTCACCGACACATGAAGTGAATAAATTTAGTTTTTGGCGGAAAGTGAATAGAGTTCTAAATTTAATAAAAATGCACTTGCCTTGCCCTATCTATCTATTAAGAAAAAAATGCACTTGCCCTGAAAATTAATTGACCGATACAAAGGAGTCGAGTGACAAAATGCTTTTATTCAACGTCTTTAATTCAATTCCAGATCCACATCTGATCATTTCCCATGAGTTCTCTTCGAGATTACTTTAATTATAATTAATGAACATAATTAAGCTTGTATCTTGGGAAGGTAGTTGTGGTAAACTTGACAACGTTGAAAAAGCTCACTATTTTGACTACTGCTGCTTTTCTTTTAGGGGGTGTTTGGTTGGGAGGTACTTTGAAGGATATCTTTTCTCAAGATGGCAAATACCATGTTTGTTTCAAATATTTCTCCAAAAACTCATCTATCCAGGAAGTATGGATTTATGAGAAAGATAGATATCCGCACTGTTCAAAAACCCAATTTGAAGGTGCTTTTCCGGTTATCTCACTTTTAATACACTGTTGATTTCATAAAGCTACATAATTTTCCCAGTAAAGTTTTCCCCCACCAAACAACTTTTTTTTACATTTTTCTATCTATTTCACTTTATCCATCTTTCCAATCATTTCTCTATCTATTACATTTCCCTACTATTTTAAAAAAATTTCCCATACCAAACGCCCCCTTTATAAAGTCAAAGGATAAAACCACGCAAGGGCTCTTCCTGAATACGCAAAGGACCCGAATTCTTACTTGTTCTCTTCTTATCGAAGCCTTTGCAACTTCTTTTTCCCCTCAAATATTGTAAACCGTTTATCCTCGAAGCCTTGTCATGTTCATGTATGCCTTTAGGTATATCCACGTGATAAAGAATATTATACACGTTGCTTTTCAAACTCTCTTCCTTTAAATACATCGGCAACGTGTTCTTCAAAAAGGAGCCCATTGATTTTCTTCTTTTTCTTCTCTTTTATTAACAAACCAAAGAAAAGAAACAATGAAAAAGAAAGAAACAGCCATTTATTTATTTTTTATTTTTTTAAAGTCTCACAACAAATGGATAAATCTACAATTCCCTCAGTTTTATGCACATTTTAATTTTCAAATGATACATTTGGATAAGATTTTCGAATTTGAAGGTAAATCAAAAGGAAGTGTTTGTTCTAAATTAAAAATCAT
The DNA here is from genome assembly GCA_032173675.1 of Gastrolobium villosum. Classification (NCBI taxonomy): domain Eukaryota; kingdom Viridiplantae; phylum Streptophyta; class Magnoliopsida; order Fabales; family Fabaceae; genus Gastrolobium; species Gastrolobium villosum. Next base: position 12,529 of record JAVKPL010014902.1, on the reverse strand, counting down.
CAAATTGTATTTATATACCTTTTAGCATTATAAAGTTAAAACATAATCATTATTGTAGGATTTAATTTTATAATTTCTTTCTTTGCTTATTTTTTTAAGAGTAAATACCCTTTTTAGTCCTCAGCAAATTTCACGATACCCATTTTAGTCCCTAGCAAATAAAAAGGCTCATCGTGGTCTCTAAGAAATTCAAAATGGACCAATTTAATTGAAATCACGGTCTCTGACAATTTCAAAAAAGACACATATTAGTCCTCAAAATGACTAAAATGGATCTTTTTTTGAATTTTTTAGAGTAATGACCGCATGAGCGTTTTTAGTTGCTAGGGACTAAAGCCTGTTAGCATTATAAAATTTGCATAATCATTATTATTAAAAAATGGTATTTACGCTTTTTTTATATTAACTTTCAAATAAGATGAAGAGAAATTATCAACATTTCTTAAACATCCATCAACTAACAATGTGAACTCTCTCTTCTATACCAAGGATCCTTTCCCTTCGTTCAAAGCTTCCAAACATAATATTAAAAAGTTTTATTAACTGTCAAAAGCAGTACTAATTTGCACTCAAACATTTTCCTAACGAAACGATTATTAAGGACATTCCCCTACAAAGTTATTTCAGGAAGGAGCAATAACGTATGTACTTGGACTAGCATACGTAGGTACAATATAAAATGTTAGTGTAAGACCGTGTTTGGAGGAACCGACTTTGACAACACGACACGCATAGCATAGGATTCACACTCCTTCAAGTTACAACTTCTTAATTGAAGCCCATGCATCATGCATCTGGCTTGTAATATAGCCACATAACGCGTAAAGCTACTTTCGCATTCAAAAACTTGGAAAATTATTTTTGCTCACAACTTAAATAGCGTACCTTATAGTTGAATGCATTATTACTTACCCGGTACCACGTTGAAGCATTCCCCACACGTATTGCCAGATATAATTACTCGGTCACAAGATAATTGCTTAGAATAGCTTATTGCACTTTTGAGTCAAACACAATCAAAATTCAACAAATTAGATACAAATATGATTTTTTATTTGTTTATCGATTTGTATAAGAATAAAAAATGAGAAAATTTGTTTTTTTTTAAGTTAAGGTTACCATTTATTCTCAGTTCGATTTTCAATTTTTTAATATTAATAATTGTGGAAGAATTAGTAAGTAACATTAAATAATGGTAACTCAGTTGGCATATGAGAATTGAATAGATGAGAGTGAGAGATTTTCCAGTACCATCTCTGAAAGAGGTTTAAAGTCTTAGGGCATATTTGATGCATATTATAGGATAGGGCCTGATAGTATAAGATCTGATAGTACAAGGCCTGATTGTATAAGACCTCATTAAATTTTAATACTATCCAACATTTGGTATGATATTGTATATAATAATATATTGTATAAGATAATATCATCTGGTATTCAGTAATGTACTTTTTTTTTTTGGTAAATATTTAGTAATGCACTTTATAATACTATACAGGATAAAAATAAATATTTTTTAATAAAAATAATTTTTAATAAAGAACTTATATAATTCTTCAAAAAATATAATATGATATTAATTTTTATAAAAATTGATCAGTGTGTCCAAAAATAAATTAACTTTTATAAAATTAAAAATATAAAATATTTTAAAATTTAATATATTGAAAAATTGATTTTTATTTTAATATATTTATATAAAATAATATATTAATTTTTGAGAATTGCACTGGTCAATGATTTTAATCCACTAATCCACTGAGTTATACATCATTTTGATGTATTAAGGGATTTTGCTGTATAAGCTTATATTATATGATTGTCATATCAAACAACTGAAAATGTCATAACATATAATATAAGTTTATACTATCATATTTTATACGTCACACCAAACATAGTCATGAACACGCCTTGAACTCCAGATTAGTTCACATAGAACCTATGAGATTAACGGGGAATAATTTCAAAAAAAAAGAAAAAAAAAATAGTAAGTAGCACGTGTGATATTTTTTCTGTTGCTAAGAAAGCAGTAGTAAAAAACTACATGTCTAGCGTAATACAAGATTCTGGATAGTGGATACGTACAAAGACTTGTTATTAATTAGTGGGTGGATAGATTTGCCAACCCAATAACAAGTGTCCTTAGCCACAAGATAAAGCGGTTGCAAATTCGGTATAATGATACAAACATGTGCATTAAAGGCAGGAACCACATGGGAGGGTTTCAGTTCAACCCACCTTACCCATTACCCTAACATGGCATTGCAGAACTAATTATGGGTCATCTTTCATTAATTAGTACCTTGTTTTTTATTTGTCCTTTAATCTTTTCTATCAATCTTTATGCGAGAGGACTTGTCACAGATTTAGCAGAACGATGATAGTAAAAGTTAGTGAGCCTTTCGGATAATCTAAAATTTCATTAAACCTCATATTAATTGAGACAGTTCATTTAAGCTGTCAAAATAACTTAAAACAATAATTAACAATTAAACAAGCATATTTCCTTCCTGTGCTGTCCCAGCGTTGTTCACGCGGCAAGCATTTTATGTTTTTGGGTCCAAAAAAAAAACCCACCATTTTTATTTCATTGTAGAAGACCTTGACTTAATACAACCTTTAGCAGTCAATTAATTTGTTTTTCAGTACCACCCACCATTGATGGACATCACTCCTATATGTTTCATAATGGTTGGTAGGTTATTAATTTATATATTAGAATCGACTCTCTAGTAGTGTGTAAATCTGTAAATAATTAAGATCCATTTTGAAATGGGAAAACAAAAAAGTATGCATATCATTAATTATGTACAAAATGACAAAATTTATAAATTTAGACATATGTTACTTTATCCCCCACCTTTACCACATTTATCATATTCTAAATTCCATTATTTCTTTTTCCATTTCCTTTCGAATTATATGTGTTTTGCAATGTGTACAATTGAATCTGAACATAAGAGTGTGAAATCATCAAATCAATGAAGAATATTTAATTCTTTATTACTCAAGCAGTGTAGATATTATGAATAATGCCAGAGAGACTTAATCAAGTTTTTTTTTTTTTTTTTTGGAAACATGACTTAATCAAGGTAAATTGGGTAAAAATTATAATTATTTAATCTTGTTTCTATCTACTTGTGTAATCAGCATTACTTATATATATTTTCTTACTCGCTCAAAAAAAAAACTCAGTAATTAAATCAGTTAAATATAATAGTTTGATTAAAGCATCAATTTAAAAAAGACTATGTAAATTAAACTCATGCACAAAACAAGTATTGAAGAAGACAAAAGTTAAATGTACATGAATACAATGGGAATTGATAAATCGTTAGCATAAATAATGAAAAAAGAAATTGTTAGATTGAATCGATGACAAAGAAATAAAAAGTACAAAAGCAATGAACAAATTTTGTCTATACAGAGAAACAGGGAATTGAGCAGAAATAAAATCTGAACCTAATCCCAATTCCATAAAAAAGAAGAAGAAGAAGTAAACAACAAATGGAAACCAATTAAGAAGTGCGTGCGATTCATATTCACGGCACTATAACAACAATTTCAATCAAATTTCTCCGAACAAATCAAAACTACATCGTTTCATCACCATCTTCACCCGAAAACAAACGCGGCCTCTTGGCGGTTACCGGCAAAGGGCTTTCCACCTCTTGTTCACCGCTTCCAGCGATGTTGTTAACCTTCTTCTTATTGTAGTCGCCGCCGCCGAACCCAACCGGAGGCCAGAATTCGGTCAAGGGTGCGGGAAGGTTCAGGTCAAACCCACGGTGGCTGTGGGTGGAGGCGCCGCCGCCTCCCTCAGATGATGTCACGCCACTGCTGTTGTTGGTTTTAACGTTGCTGTTACTGTTGTTGCCTTCGTAGTGGCAGCGCTTGTGGCCACCGAGGGCTTGACCCGTGGAGAAAGCCTTGTGACAGATGGAACACTCGTGCATCTTCCCGCCGGTGGCGGCGGAGGCGGATACGTTGTCGCTAGCAGTATTGGCGGTGGCGGCGTGGTTTTCCGATGAGGACTTGCGGTGGCTGGCCTTGTGGCCACCGAGTGCTTGGTAAGAGGGAAAGACTTTGCCGCACACGGTGCACTTGTGAGTTAGCTTTATAGGTGGCGGTGCTTCTTGTTGTGGCTGTGGCTGTGAAGATGATGATTGAGTTTGACGATGAGAGGTGTTATTGTTGTTGTTGTTGTTGTTATTGCCGCTTTGTGCGAGCATGATGAGGCAGAGAGCGAGGTACTCTTCCTCTGTTGTTGGGTTATCGAGACGTGGTCGTTTTGAGCGCTTCCTCTTCGACCAAGGCTCACGAAACTGAAGGTCTTCCTCTTCTTGTTGTTGTTGTTGGTAGCTAGTGAAGGGAGTGGTGGTTGCTGTAGGAGAATTCAGAGCCTCCAAAGCCATTATTTGGTAATCTAAGACAGAAAGATGATTGAGGAACGTTGAGCTACACAGTACTGTGAACAAGTGTTGTGTGTTGGAGTGAGTGGATGAGAAAGTGGGTGTGAGCAGAGAGGGGTTTATATAGGGATATGGTAAAATAAAGTGAAAGAGAGGAACGCGCTGAGTTGGTGTGAATGCAATAGAGAGTGAAGTCGGTCAACTAAAGAAGAGAGAGATAGAAAGAGAGAGAGAGAGGACTCACTTACCTTAGGTACCAATAATACGGATGACTCTTTCTAAGTCAAAACTATGTTACGTGAAGCTTACCAAAAAAAAAAAAAAAACTATGTTACGTGATACCTCTTTCTTTTTCTCTATCAATATGTAACGTACTTTAACCCCACACCCAAGGCAATACTTATGGCTATTGTGCGAATCTGAAATATTATCGTGTGTGTGTGTGGGTGTGGCACTGTGGTTGCTGGAGTTTTCTTTGTGCGTGTAAAACACGATTTTCATTTTTTTTATGTACGGTGGTATAACTGGAATTTTCTGTCCAGCACTGGATTAGAAAACGTGGGAATCTTAATTAGGCCGTGTTCTTTTACTGTTCTTGGATTTAAACTCGTTTCTTTTTTCTTTCTTGCCAGCTCGGTCTTTTAAATAAATGTCAACGAAATGTATCCTGACTTGTTCTCAAGAATTATTCTACTATTTTTATTTAGTACTTTTATTTCAAAATAGAGAAGTAATTAAAATAATTATCAATAGGATAAAACATTTCACTTTATGAAGGCACACGAGGAAGGACTGTACAACTTTTACATCACTTTACATCCATATCCAAGTCGATGTTGGCAGAACACAGGTAGAGTAACGGAATATGATTCTAATTTTTCAAAGGAACCTTACCGAATAAGATATTTGACTGTTTTCAGATTTGTTTAAGAAAATATTGACTGTTTTTATTTTATCTTTTACGTTTGAAGAAAATGTGAAGTGGATAGAGACGCCTCGTGGCAATAAAAATAAAAAGGGAAATGTGCGTCATGGCTTGGATCACGATTGGCGGTCATCGTTTTCTCTTTTCATTTCGTGGTTTGGGCAACAACTTCGAACGCTGCTAATCAGTTATCCTTCATTCATTGGTTGGCACACGACAGCTAATGTTACAAGGACGCGCCACCTGTATAAACTTTCCAATGTATCCACTCCTCTTTTTCACTTTCAACTACTTTTATTTCCGTGATCGCGCGGAGTTTAACAACTAATTAAATGAAAAAAGTATATTATAAAATTTTTAGGTAAGTTATATTTATAATTTTTTTTTTATAATTTCTAACCATATTTTTTTTATCATTATACTAAAACTAAATCAACAATTACAAAAGAATATCGAATCGAAGTCATTAGTTATAAGTAAAAAATTTATAAATATAACTTATCTCTTAAAATTTATATTATGCATTGTTAAAGAATAAATTCATTAATTACGTATAAATGAAGAAGAGGGAGTGATGAATAAGTGGGCCTAACTCTGACCCCAATTCGGCTTCTGTGTTATTGAAATTGTCTTGCATGAGATAATAAAAGAGAGAGATAAGGTGGATGGAACAGAAAAATATGTCTTGAAGAAGATAAGTACTATTAATTTCTGTAAGAAATTTTGGTTGGTGAAAAGAGAATGACTTATATATACAGAGTCTTAATTTCAAAATTTAAATTAAAAGTAAGGCGATTTTCAAAAATAAAAACAAAAGACATTTTAAAAATTGATCAATGATTACTGGAATTCTAAATGAGATAACTTTCACGTATTTTATTTTTTTACATATTTATATTTTGATTCTACCATCTATATATAGTAGAAATAATGCTGTTTAGTGTTTTTTCATGGTCCGTCGAATATTATGTTATATAAGTTGTATTATGTTATTTTTTTAATTATATATTACAATTATAATATTAAAATTATTATTTTTTCACTTTCCTAACCGGTCGACAACTTTTACAAAGTTATATAAGGAGAAATTTTTTTTTTTTAATTATATATTATAAAAAAAACATAATATAATACTAACATTTCCGTACAAATATAAAGAGTTTTATAATTATCATGTTGAAACCGAGAATTGAAATCAACTTTTACAAAAAGTTATGCGATCCATGTGTTAGAAGAAAATATATTTTTTTTTTTCAATACTCGTAAGATATAATTATAAAAATTGAAATTCTCATATTAAAATAGAATTATAAAACCCAAATATAAATAGTGAATACAATCTATCGGAATGAAACGTGTTAAGTGATAACGGAGGTGGAGAGTGTGGACTGAAGAAGAGTGTGACAGACAGTGTAGTAAGAGTTGAAATTTCTAATGGAGTTGGATCTATCGAGAACAATTATCCAATGTGGATTTAAAAGTAGCTTCACCGACGCAATATAAATGAAGAAGAAGAAGAAAAAAAAGCGTTGGGAATACTGACACGCAACGCAGATAAGTTCTTCTAATTGGTGACACGTTGCGCTTCAACTCTCACCTACACATCTCCTCTGTTTGCTTCCACTTGTTCAGGACAACCGAACAAACTTCATCTTATCATCCTAATTATTAATTATTAATTATGACTTTGTTTGTTTAGTTTCCGAAAAAAAAAAAATTAACTTTGTTTTAAGTACTACGATTTTAATATTTTCAGAGATGTTTTTTTAAAATTTTAAATGATCAGAAAAATAAATACAAGTGAAAGTGAAAATCAATAGTTAAATTATGACATAATATCTATTTTTATGAAAAGACCACATGCATATTCACTTCTTATTATAGGAATAAAAATCAATAAAACTCAAGAATGCTTTTTTAAGCTTATACTATAAATGAATATGTCACATTCTCAAATTTACTTTTTTAAAAAGAAATTTATAATCCTTCAACAATATCACTGTAGATACTAATGAAACATTTTCTTTGTACCTCAACTACGCCCACAGAAGGCGTTGGGTTGATTTTTCGTTCCTAATTCTTTTTTTTTTGGTAAACTCGTTCCTAATTCTTTATTCATATACCATCCATATTATTATTGTAAATTTTTATCGAAGTGTGTAGTATATATTAATTTAAAATAATCAAAAAATAATAAATACTTTCCTTCTAACAACCGTCACTCTGGATTCTCAACCTACACAAACTAAACTGAGAATTATTCCACTGAGTTGTCATTATTATTATTATTATTATTATTATTATTATTATTAGAGTAAATATCATTTTTATCCCTAAAATATCCACGAAATCTTTTTTAATTTCTGTCAATAAAAAACGACTAAATTGGTCCATTTATGAAAAAAGGGTCACTTTAATCCTTCTGTCAATTGTAATAAGTACTCCTTGGTCATTTTTTCATCATTTTAGGAACCAATTTGGTCATTTTTTATTGTCAAGGACTAAAATTTTTTTCGTAAATATTAACATGACCCTAAAAGATGTTTACTCTTATTATCATTATTATTATTATTATTTGGGTATCAAACACAACTCCTGCGAGTGAGTTAATTAATAATTTTTTTTCCCATTCTTCTATAAGTGATTAGATTTGGTTTTTGGGTATACATAATGGGGTTTGTTTTTATCATGTTTCATGAAAAAACAAATCCTTCCTACACACACCATAAAAAAGTGTGCCATAAAAAAGTGTGCCATTTTTTTTAAAAAAAAAGATGTGAGTCCCACACTTGATGTTTTTATGACATAAAATTTGAATTCTCCTACAACATAAGATTTACTTTTGCCATACATAATATTAATGTTTGATTACAGTCTAGGAAATTTTTTATTTTTATTTTTATTTTTGGAAATCAGGAAAATAGTATTTACGGATGAGAGAATGAATTGTGATGTTGAATATGTGAGTGGACGGATGAGCAGTGACTACTTAATTGGGATACCATTTTCATTTGTCGCGTAGCACTATTCTTAGCTAAAGCCTGCTGAGAGCTCTAAACCCCACCGAACTAAATACAGATGGAGCGAAGAAGAATTGGCAAGTCTATACTATGATTGACATGACACCAAAACTGCTTTATTCACTTGACATTATTCTACTTGCCATATTTTCATTTGGGTTTCCACACCCAATGGTTGCTTCAAAATTTTACCAAATTGAGATAAAAGGGTGAATATACTTATTCTGCTAGTATGCCACCGATTAACTTTGCCTCAATAAAAGCATGGACACTGGACAACTTGTGCATTCCAGTTGTGTTTAAACCCTTACTTGATATATATAGCCATCATAGGGTCCAATAAGCTCTACCCAAAATCATAGTCCATGGTTTCGTGTGGTGGGTCGTAACTCTTAGCTCTTGCCACAAGCTTCTGATTAATCACATCACAATCCGGAAGGTTTATGAAAATGTGTTCTCTCAATTACTCCTAGACATTTACGGGACGTTTGGTAGAAGAGAAATTCTCTTTTATCTGGAAATCACGATTTTTCAGAAACATGATAAAAACATTCAGTTTACAATAATATCCGAAAATAAAAAATATAAAAATATTCAATTTTCTAAGAATCCTATAAAAAATACCTCGTATCAAACGTCCCCTTAGAGCATTCTGCGTATATAGCGTCCATTTCCAAACCATGTCACATGAGTTTAGAACCGGGGGAATCACGGAATTAGTTATAACTTATAATGCACGGACATTGACACGGGATACGGGACACGACACGATATGCCGACACGTTAATTCTAAAAAATGACATATTTTGACACGTTGGGACACGTTTTGATATTAAATAATATTTTTTTATATATAATATAATTTATATTTAATACATATAACAGTTCATAATAAGTCATATAACTAATCAAATATTTAAATTTTATAACATAAATATATAAAAAGATTTTTCGTACTTGTTAATTTTTCATGTCAAATTTCATAACAGAAAAAAATTGATTTACAAATAATTTTTTTTTATCTTTAGTAAATAAAATAAAAATAAGACTAAAAAAAAAAATGTTTCCCAAAGTGTCTGAGAAAGTTGACTGCGTGTCGAAAAAACGTGTCGGAACGTGTCCAAGAGTTGACCACGTATCCTAAAATGTTGACCGCATGTCCGAACGTGTCTGACACGCATAACTTCAAAAAACTCCATGTCGTATCCTAGGTTATATCTTATAAGCAGTCTTTGAAAAAAAAAAATCCAAGAGAGTTTCCCTTCTAAAAAAACACATCTTTGCCGGGACCAGCCTCGGAAGGTTTCATGACCTTTTAAGAGATGTGAAGAATGAAATTAGATAAATTTGTTGGGAAATAAACACCAATTACCCCTTCCAGGACCTGTTTAGAATGGTTTCCAACAAGCAAAATAAATGTTCTAATAACAACTATGCATGCACCAAAAACACCAAGCAACACAAGTCAATTTTAACGTGGAAAACCTCCTCAATGTAAGGAGTAAAAACCACGGGACCGATTTCGGAGTCCACCCAAATTCTCCACTATCAACAAAGTGAGATTACAAATGGTTCCAAAGCAATTACAATCAGCTATAGCACCATCAAAACAACTTCACAACTAGTTGTACCAAAAGATGCAAGAGACATACATATATGACCAAGCTTCTGTCCGAAATTAATCTAAAATAACAGAAGCGTCCACTCCCAAATCTCAACGGTCATATTAAAGAGCAACAAGAGAGGAACACACTGACCAATTTTGAGGACAATCGAACGGTAGACCAAAGAGAAACCTCTCTCTGAACTTCACTGCCCAGAACAGAGCAGAAAAACGATGGCCTCTGTTTTCAGTTGAATAATTCCCTCTTGACAGCTCCAATCGCAAATCTGAACGGTCAAACTCTAGTACAGTATGTTGTAAACCTTGTACCAAAATTTCAGCTCAGATCAACGGTTCATTTGGGAGAGATGAATCTCGCAACCTTGCTGCCTTCTGCAGAACTCTGCACACAACCAGTTCGGTTTTCAATTTTCTGCAAATGATGCAGACCTCCGATCAAGATTCTGACCGGTAGATATGAAGAGACATGAGTTGGGAAGGTACTGAAAAAATTTCAGCTCAATCAGACCACAAACGAATGAGATATCACAGAATCTTCAGACCCTGCTCCTCCCACTCTTCACCTGCGAATTTGGTGGCTGCTCTCCCTTCTTTCTTCTCTTCAAAAATGCTCTCCTCACACACTCAAAATGGCTGCTTAGCTACACAAAAGAACCCTAGATGTGCATTCCTTATTGGGCTGGACATTTGGGCTTTTAATTTGTAAAGGCCCAACAAATCTCCCCCTCCAGTCCAATGAGGGAGATTACAAACAGCAATCATCAAGTGGAATCCATGCCGGCAACAAGCCGACAAAATTCAAATTTCTCTCTAGGAAGTGCCTTTGTCATCATATCTGAACCATTGTCATCGGTGTGCACTTTATCAAGCTCCACTTCTTTAGCTTCTAGCACATCTCTTATCCAATGATACCTTACATCAATATGTTTGGATCTTTGATGGAAGGTAGAGTTCTTGGCTAGGTGAATGGCGCTTTGGTTGTCACAAAGTAAGACATATCTCTTCTGAGTGAAGCCAATCTCTCTTAAAAACTTCTTCATCCATAGCAACTCTTTACAAGCTTCGGTTGCTGCAATGAACTCTGCCTCTGTAGTGGAAAGTGCAATGCACTTTTGTAACCTTGATTGCCAAGAAATCGCACCACCTGCAAATGTAATCATATACCCCGAAGTAGACTTGCGAGTATCAACATGACCTGCCATATCTGAATCTGTGTAACCAACAAGCTCAGGCTTGCCATTTCCAAATCTGAGACTCAAATTGGAACTGCCACGAAGATATCTCATAATCCATTTAACTGCATTCCAATGCTCCTTTCCTGGATTAGAAAGAAATCTACTAACAACGCCAACTGCATGAGCTATGTCAGGTCTAGTGCAAACCATAGCATACATCAAACTTCCTACTGCTGAGGCATATGGCATTCTAGCCATATCTTCCTTCTCAATAGCATTAGAAGGGCTATGTTGAGCACTTAGCTTAAAGTGGGTAGAAAAAGGTGTACTAACCACTTTAGCATTACTCATACTGAATCTATCAAGAACCTTCTTGATATATTGCTCTTGCGATAAGTACAACTTCTTATCATTTCTGTCTCGATGAATTCGAATGCCAAGAATCTTCTTTGCTGGCCCTAAATCCTTCATAGTGAAGTACTCACTCAGTTGCCTCTTCAATGTGCCAATTCTAGAAGAATTTCCGCCAACAATCAACATGTCATCAACATAGAGCAACAAAATGACAAAATCATCATCAGAGAATTTTTTGAAAGAATACACAATGATCAGAGTTAGTCTTTTGGTAGCCTTGCTCCCCCATAACAGACTCAAACTTCTTATACCATTGTCTTGGTGCTTGTTTCAAGCCAGAAAGACTTTTCTTCAATTTGCAAACATAATCTTCCTTTCCTTTCACTATGAAACCCTCTGGCTGATCCATATAAATCTCCTCTTCCAAGTTACCATGGAAAAAAGCTGTCTTAACATCCATTTGCTCAATCTCTAAGTCTAGGCTAGCAGCTAAGCCTAGAACCACTCGAATGGATGACATTTTCACAACAGGAGAAAAAATCTCATTGAAGTCAATGCCTTGCTTCTGACTGAACCCTTTAACAACCAATCTTGCTTTATACCTGGGCTGTGAAGTAACTTCATCTTGCTTCACCCTATACACCCATTTATTTTTCAGATCTCTCTTACCTTTAGGTAGCTTTACCAACTCATATGTATTGTTCTCATGCAATGAATGCATCTCTTCTTGCATGGCTTCAATCCACTTACTCTTGAGCTCATCTTCCATAGCTTCTTCAAAGCATTCTGGTTCCCCTGAATCAGTCAACAACACATACTCACTTGCAGGATACCTGGTAGAAGGTGCTCGGTCTCTACTCTCTAGTAGATCTCCTAGGTGCAACATCTGAAGTAGCATCTGTGGGAGTCTCTGGTAGAGGGAACTGCTCATCAGCATTATCATGTTCTCCACTGGTAATGGAACATCTGTGTCACCTAAATCACCTGCACCATGTTCTTCTTCAACCTGTGGTGGA